>JAQIWE010002050.1:0-14078 GCA_034698565.1 Campodea plusiochaeta | reverse complement strand
TTACACTTGATTAGAATTCATTATCATAAAGTATGATCAATCTAACTTTATAAATAAATGTTCCATCGACGTTGCAATGTCATTAATGAGCCCATTTTAAGGTTTGTCATTAGAGAATCACCATTTTGAGCACATTTGCTAACATTTTCAAAATATTTTTCACCATATTATCAAAATTTTATATCCGTAATTCATTTTAGTAACTCAGTTCTATTCATTCTCTAAGTAATTCTGATGTTATACAAATTTGAAAACTTGAGCAAAATGCCGATCTCGTACTGTATTCATTTTCAGTTCACATTATAGAGTAAGAGAAAAAAATCGCCGTTTTGGACATAGTTGGTATTTTTAACAAATTTTTCCTCGCTATATTAATAAAATTTACTACTCAAACTTCATTTTGGCTTCTCATTTTTATTAATCGCCCAAGTATTACAGATTTTAGAGACATTTGAAAAGGTCGCGATATGTTGATCACCCTGTAGATATAGGTACCAAAATATATTATTTGAAATTTTCCCTTGCAATGTGTGAAAGATTTTAGAAGAAAAGCCAAAGACAAGACAAAAAATATTTATTTGTTCTTTATTCAGCAAGTTAATATCTAATAACAATTTTATTCAGAAAGTGTAAGGAAAAAAATTTAATATATATTTTATTATTATCGTTTTTAAGCGCTGATATGGCCCAAAAGTTTTTTGAACCTATTTGTAAACAGTAATTTCTCAGAAACTATTAGAGCTAGAAATATCCGTCTTTCACCACACGAAAGTTCTGTCTTCGCTCTTTCTACAGATATATAATTTTATGAATCTAGATAGTCTGATGCCACCGCTATTGTCAATTTACGAAATCGTTCCACGAATAAAACAGGAAAAAGGAATTTTCAATAATAAAAACGAGTCAAAATTTTAATTTTTAAACGGAAATTTCAATATAGTCTCTATCTTGATCCATCACAGCACGAAATCGTTTTTTTACAATTTTGATAGAGCTCTTTAAGTCCAATTTTGAGAGGGATTTACCCAAACCAACAGTTATCAGGCATTTCAATTGAAACTGTGTCTAACAACAATGAAGGAAATTTGTAAGTTACAGTGTTATTTACCAGTCTTCCTTCCAAAAAAAATCACAACCTGCAACATTTTTTAAATAATTTTGTTTTTTACTTTATTCTCATTTTGCAACTTTTATTTCTGTGACGTTTTTGTAAATCACAGATGGTGGTGACGTCATACAACGTAAATCCATAAAGCATACATCTAAATATCGAAGGCTGAACTTTAATTTTATAGAAAATCAAGTCTGTAGCCCTAACAGTTTTTTAGAAATTGAATTAAAAATCTGTCCAAACACTTTTGGGCCACCCTGTAGCAATGTCTTCTCTTTTTTCTTTGAAAAAGTAGTAAGAATATCTTATAATTATTTATTTTTTCAAATTAAAATCATTCCACTTTACAAATTCAGTTTCTCGATAAAAAAAACAATAGTATCCATATTATTTCTTTATTTTCGACAGCAATTTTGAGTTTTGTGACAGAACAATATTATATACAAATAAGAACAGTATTTATACTCTACTTCACTTCATGAATAATAATTGTAGGCAATAATAATAATAATTAGATAATATTATTAGAACGAAAATATTTATATAATGTGACCATTGGATTTATCAAACCGGAATAAATACCACGTATTACATTTTTTTTACATATGTTTTTAAAGTCCAGTAAAGCAGTCGCTAGATAAAATTATTTATAATTTTCAGTTCATTCTATAAAAATTTTGATGAATCAATACCAAATTATTATAGTCCAAAATCATCGCTAAGATCATTATAACTTCCAATTTATCCCCACCCAGGGAAAATGGTTTTGGGCTTAGAGGTGGTCATAGTTTGAAGATTCAACCATGCAATTCCAATACCAGGGAGTACGGTAGCTGGAGCTTCAGTGACTGGAGCAGCAGTAGGTTTCTTTGTCTTTGGTTTCTTTGTTGTTGTCGTTGTAGTTGTTACAGGTTTTTCTTCTTCTACAGGTTCCTCTTCGGGTTCTTCTGTAGGTTCTTCTGCAATTTCCACTGTAGGTTCTTCTGCAATTTCCACTGTAGGTTCTTCTGCAGGTTCCTCTGTAGGTTCTTCTGCAGGTTCCTCTGTAGGTTCTTCTGCAGGTTCCTCTGTAGGTTCTTCTGCTGGTTCCTCGTCTACAGGTTCATCTTCTTCTGGAGTTTCCTCAACTGGTTCTGCATCACAGGTTTCGTCATCTGTTAAGTAATTGTATTATTGTAAATCAATTGATGGAATAGAAATATTATTTATTTTAAATTATAATGTAAGCTTAGGTAGGTGAAATATCTTGCAATGAAAATTGTTCATAAGTTTTGTGCATTAAAAAAAATAATTAAATGTTAAACTTAACAGGGAAGATTCTTACAACAAAAAAATAGCTAATAAAACAATCACGTTGTTTAAACACATAAATTATCAACGTTGTAAGATATCTCATATTATTGTATAATTATTATGATCACCTATAATTTTTTCAAATACAATGGTTTTTGACTAACGACGTAAGTTCCTCTCAAAACAATAATCTCGTATTTGATCAATCATATTACTGTAAGTGAAAATATAAACATTCTATATTTTCATTATTGACTATTCTTAATCATCAATATTTCAATAGTTTAATATATTATTCTTTATCTGTATTTGAAGTATCATGCAATATAGATAATTAATTACCTCAGACCAGCAGTGAAAGCTGTCATTTATGGATTATAAAAACTCTCATTTTTAGTTTTTCTTTTATGAAAAAAAGGTTCTGATAAATAATTATGTTTAAGAATAGAAATTTTGAGGTGAAAGCTTCTGAGCTTATTATTCAACAAATTATGTAATTATAAATAAAATGTTTTAGGTAAATGAACTTTTGCAATTTAGTGTTTAGAAAATATTCCAATCTCTTAATTCAAAACTTAGAAAAATATTTTTAAATGAAATTTTTACCTCCTTCGTCTCTTCTGCTTCTTGAAGAAAATGAGAAGAAATCCTGTGAAAAAAATTTAAATTAAGAAACTGCTACAAAACACATATTATTATGGATTTCTGAAAATTACCGCAAATGGGAAAGCCGTGGTCACCGTGAGGGTAAGCAAAAGTAACACAAGAACTCTCATTTTTACTTCTGTGGTAGCTAACTATTAACAGAAGTATTGGAATTTAAATTTGTAGTAACCATCTTTTATGCTTTTCGTTCATTTTAATTAATTGGATTTTAATGTAAATTAAAATGTGGCATATGTTATTATACGGTTGAAATATTTAAATAACAATATATTATAAAAAGTATGTGCATCATAATGTTTCATAGCCATTTAATCCTGCCATACGCATCGATCTTAATACTAAAATTCTTAGACTATAAAATAAGCTTTTGAAGTTGAATGTTCACCTTTGGATGTAATTTATTCATATATTCGAATAATCTTTGCTTATTACTTTTTTGTTGTCGAAGAAATTGAAGTATCCGATATTTTGGAAAGCCATATCATTGGGCTATAGGGTATTAGTATAATCATTTTCATATAAACCATTTTCCTTACTTCGTTATGAAAACAAATATATTATAAATAACTCAAATTCGTATTTTATTTCATATTTTAAATTTTATTTATTAAAATAATTTAATAACTTATTAAATTTTGCTTCTAAATCATTATAGGGACATTATTTTTTTAAAATATTAATATGGAGCTGTCAAAAATTATAAAGAACAATGATACAGCTCTTCGTAATTGACTTTTGTGGATATGTGTTTTCAGTTTACTAACATATTATTTCTCTAATTATAAAATAATTACATCAAATTTTTTTAAGTGGTTACCTGCATCTAAATTGACTTTTTTGATATTATAACATAATATTAGTCTTCTTTATATAAATAACTTATTATTTTTTCTTACCTCCCAAAAATCGCCGGTTGTGGAGATATTCACCTTCGAAAATGCGGTAAAATAAGCTGTAAGGCAGCGGAGCAAGCGTGGCCGAAAACGAAACAACTACTGTTATGTGAATTAAATGATTAATTTGCATTATTGTTAAGTCAGCTTTGCTATACTTCTTCATAGATATGCTCTGATATGTGTTTTTCAGTGAGTTTTTTTGCATATATTCGGAAGGTAGCGAAGATAAGCGGTTCGATTTGTGCTATTTACTTTAAAGAAGAATAGATCTTCGTTTCATTAAAGATCTAAATTCTGTTGACCTGATTTCATTAAGTTCTCCTGTTAAGATTTCATCTTCTTATTAAATTATTGTTATCTCATAATGATCTAGTATTTCGTATTATCTTGACAGTTTTTTTTTTCAATACTGAGAATTTAGATATGTTTCCCATGAGTTTATAATTTTCAACAACAATTATTTTGTGTTACAGATGAATAAAAAAAAACTTTCAGCAGCTGATGAGTATTATCGAATAGCTTACAACTGCTATTTCTATTTTCTTCAAAACAAATTCGAAACAGGATAAACATGAGAGATATAAAAAAATACATACAGAAATTTTATTAATCATATAATAACGATATATTGAAAATATTAATATCACATTATAAAATCTGTTATGTGTGTCTTCATAGTTTTACATAATAAAAATCACGTTAGCTTGTTTAATATCCGAAATCACCTCCATAAGCTTTATAAAATAAATTTATAGCTATACAGTGTTCTACATAATAAAAATGTTGATTTTCCGACGAAAATAAATAAAGAACAATGTCGTAGCGGTAGAACATGAAAGATATATTCGTGATTTGCTAGATTTGACCCTGTCTTCCAAATAATAAGCTTCTTTATGTGGCTAAACTAGTTTCGGTTTAATACCATCATACGATAGTTTTTTTAAACTATCCGAAATGAAACTTTGCTACTGATGATGGTATTAATCAGAAACTAGTTTAGCCACATAAGGAAGCTTATTATTTGGAAGACAGGATCAAAACTAACAAATCAAAGAACAATGTCTAAATACTTGTTATAACGGGCAACTAAAATAATTTAATACAAGTGCAATATAAAATATATAAATGTTTAAGATCATAATTAAAAAAAACACATTATATTCAAACAACTCAATTTATAAACATGTTTTTATTATAAAACGAGAAAGCTTTTCGACATCCAACATCAAAGTTACACCATTTGTACGTATATTAAAAACAACATAAATGCGATAAATCCGATTTCAACAAATTACACAAATTTAAATAATTATATAATTACAAAAAAGATTCAGTATTAAATTATAAAATATTTATTTTTTCTTGCCACCACTGAGCCCCATAGGTAAAGACATAAAACTATAAAATGGAAAGTCTCGCTGAAATGGGAATCCAAATCCGAAATTAACGAGTCGATTGCTGGAAGCGTTTACTACTGCAGTTGCTGCCGACGCTGCCGTTTGAGCTGCACTGGCATTTGGAACTGAAAAATAATATAAAAATGAATTACTGAAATGTGGGTTATCTTTCCAATAAACATTTAAACATTATTTTGGTGAGAGATTTGATTGTAACCACTGTTGAATTTTGGAAGTCAATCGGCAGCATTTGATACTTTTCAAAACTAATTGCAAGAGAGTTATCTGCTATTGAAAAATGCCTCCTTTCCTCTTTTAGACCTTCGATTTTCGAAAATTTATTCGTAACAATAAAAAAATGTGTTTTCACAGACCATTAAAAATCATATTGCGGTTGATCTTGAATGAGCAGCCAAATCACCTAAATTTTTTTTTTTTTTTTCCCTAAATTCTAAACCATCGGAAAAATCACCAGCTATTTTACTGTACCTTAAAGGAGTATTTTTTCACAGCGGGAATAAGTTTTTCCAACACAGATAACCCTTTTTACTTTCTTTGTTTTCTATTGTTCTGGTTTTCCTAAGCGACCGTTAAGCTATGTTGGAAAAGATTATTCCCTCTGTGAAAAAATACTCCTTTAACTTTTCTTTTCTAAATTTACGTTTTCCTTTTTTGTTTGTTGACGCGAGCAAACTTTAATTAGTTAAATTCTTATTGTACAGTATTATGAATATTGACCTAGACCCAGGGGTGAAAGTCTGCTTTTGTTGAATGCTTGAGTCAGCATAGTTATGCTGTGTATACCATTTATAGATCTCTACATAATTATTATGTTATCATATTGCTGATAATATATGATGGAATATAAAATGTGAAGGAGTTAAATAATATTATTGTAAGAAAAATATTAGTCAAACCAAAAAGCTTCAAAATAACAATATTTCCTTATTCAATCTAATTTTAGGCAGAAATAAATAAGCAGTTTATGATGTAGTTGTAATATTTTGCTTAATTTTTTTACTCTCACTCAAAGAAAAGTATTCTATAAAAGAAACTGGCTCAAGAAATTGCCATGAACGTGCTGAATGGCTCCATCCACATTCTGCAAAACCATATCTATTCCAAAACAAAAATCTAATCTAAAATATTTTATTGAAATGAATTTGATATTGTTATTCTGTGGCATCTGTCAATTTACTTTATGTAAACAGAGTATGTATAAATATAAACATATATATCATCATTTTTGTTTATTGGAGGAAAGTAAATCTGAAATATTGTGAATCCCAACTAAAAGTAACCAGCAGTGACTTTAAGATTGCAGATGAGAATTCTGAATTCCCTTTTTAACTTAATTTATTACTTACACTTCTAAAAATAAACATAAAACCCGAATATCTGAACAATACCGAAGATGAAACTACGATAATGATGTACATCAACTTCTTGAAATACAATACAACACCTATTAATGAACAATCCTTTCTCACCTACATAGAAAAAAGTAGCGCGGATCTTACAATAGAATTACACATTAAAATCTCTAAAATGTCAGAGCACAAAATATATTGCATTAGTGACTGACAAAACTATTTTTAATTCCGGCTTATTCACGAAGAGGCAGTACACGAGTACTTCCCAAAGATATAAATAGATTGACCCACATCAATTTAAAGAATATTATTTTTTTCTAATCTGAGCTAACGGAACCTACCGATATTATGTATTATGTTCAAACGTTAACAGGGTCGTTTGTGACTGTATTAGATTTGAATGAAAGTGATTCCGAGTTTTTTTTGAACAGGTGTAAAGGGATATTTTAAGTTTGACCTGAAGTTGTTTAGAGCGCGCGTGCTTAGTTTTGCGTATGCCTCGTTTGGCTTTTCTGGTTCGTACGAATTGCATAATGTTAGATGATGACCTTTTGTTATGAGTCATTACGGGAAGCGGATTTGATTTTAAGTACCGGTACTGTTTATTTCAGATATTGTAGAATTCTTCATTAATACATTCAATAGTAGAAATGTACGAAATATTGTATATTGATAGAAATGAAAAGCCGAATTCCGTAAAAAGCACTCTGTTTATTATAGGACATTACCCAACATGTTTCAAGTTAAACAATTCATCATCAAGGGTACATATAATTGCAATTAGATGTTATTATTTTAAATACATATCAGCAAGACAGTATTTAAAATAAATGTATTTAAAATAATATCTGATTGCAGTTATATGTACCCCTGATGATGAATTGTTTAACTGGAAACATGTTGGACAATGTCCTATAATATACAGAGTGCTTTTTACTGAATCTCATTAATACAAAATCGAAAAATCGGTACTTGTTCTTATTGGAGCAATAATTGCAATTGAATAGCATACTTCAAATGGGCTACAAAATAGTCATTATTTCAATATTCTTTATCTTACATTGTTACAGACGCTTTCAATTTAGGTGTTATTTGAAAAAGTACTTTTAAATTGAATGACTTCATTAAACGATCTATTTTTATACAAAATTATACACATATCCCAAAGAGTTTCTGATGTTTTGCCAGATAGTGATCTTCTCAATGAAATGGTTATCAAATTATTGTAAATATTAAAACAATTAAGTTACTTACAGTGTAAGTGCTGCTAATTACATAATATTACTTGATTCAATAATAACGTCCCTTTAATTTTCAAAAACCACATCGTGTTAGTATTTTTATTTATTTGGAGAAGCCAGTAAATAAGTCACATATATGGCTATAGCAAAAAAAATTAAGTGAGATAGGAACTTGTAATTTTTTTTTCTAACTTTTTTTTTACAATATATTTAGCTGTACTTTAGCACTTATCAGACCTTTTTATATTATTTTCCTAGTATTTCAAAGCATCAATTTATTTGAACCTTTAGGTGTGAGACCCCTTGATCATTTTTGAACCTTATGTCAAAAAAAAAGTCTTCCAGTTAAATGAGCTGAGCAAGGCTTTTTTCTATTAAATCTTACTAAGTCCTGTACAGTCATTGAAAGCCCCCTAATTTTTTGTAAAGATAGGATATCTGTAAATGTCCTGCAAATGACGATTCGTCAAGGAAATGTTCATCCTTTAAAGATTTTTTCAAAGAGATCCGAATTTTACAAAACATTAATGGGACTTCAATGACTGAACAGGACTTAGAAAGACTTATTAGAAAATGTACCCACCCTTATACACTTGATTTAATTGGAGTACTTTTTTTTTATATAAGGTACAAAAATGTACAAGGGGTCTAACATCTAAGTTCAAATAAATTGATGCTGTGGAACTCCAGGAAAAGATAAAGAGGTTTGGTAAGTGCTAAAGTATAGATGAATATATTGTAAAAAAGGAAATAAAATTCAAGTTCCTACAGTATCTCACTTACTCGTTAGTTTTTTTTTTTTTTTTTTTTGCTGCAGCCATTTGTGACTTACTGACTTTATATGGAACAAGTTCAGTAGAGGAAATATCATCCGTGAAGCAATATAAATACAACGATCATACATTTATAGTAATTGGTCAATCCACCTTTATAACATTGTAGAACAAGATCAATCATCCCACATTATTTCAATACCATTGTCATACAAATGGACCACATACTGTGGCAGTTTTTTCATCTCTTCTCTGCTGTATAGTAATATTTATGCAAGTCATATTTTTCATTCATTTAAAAGAGGTGCAGCGGAATTATCGAGATACATTATAACAAGAATGGATGATTTCATTTTAGTGAAAACATGTGAAAGAAAACGTTACAGAGCAAGTGAAATTTAATTTCCCATTATTTATAGTTGTATGTGAATATTCCATAGTATCTTATAAAAACAAAGAATTAATTATTAATTACCTTGTATTTGACGATATATTATCAAAAATTACATGTCATATATTTTACAACGCTAATCAAATTTAGCAATTTTAACATATGCCTCTGCAGACTGACTGTGTCGTCGTCTAATATTATGGAATCTTATCGATAGTAAATAACCAATAATGCTATTTGACGTCATGGTTTTAAAGAGTGTTTTTGAAGCTAGAAGTTTCTTGCATAATGTTTTGGTAATAAAATACGGTCTTAAACTTCCAAAAATTGGTATAATTTTTCAAATTTTCAACTAACAAAGTTAAAGACTAAAGTTTGTTAGTTGAAAATTTGAGAAATTATACCTATTTTTGGAAGTTTAAGACAGTATTTTATTACCAAAACAATATGGTTTTATAGAACTTAAAATTTTAAGATTCGATTACCACAGTAAAACTTATTGTTACTTCTAGAATTGGTTCTTTATTAAATTTAAAATTCATTAGATATTAAAAAATAATAATAATAATAATATTAAATAAGTAATAACATCAGATCACAGGTACGCTGTTTCGTTATAACATTTAAAACATTACAATATTATCAAATAACAATTTTTAAAAAGTTACGATATAGAGAAAAGCACTTTTTGTAGAACTTTTAGTGTATAATACTGATATTGAGAAGTAATTGTATAATGATATATAACGATTATATAAGATAATTAATATCTCGATTTTTTTTATCTCAGTTTGATTGAACATTTTTATAACGTCCAATCCAGATATGACTTTCAATACATATAAAATACTTACATAAATGTACTGCACTTCCAAATGTTGGTAATGAAAAGGATGGAAATGATGGAAGTTGGAAAGTCTGACCAAATAATAATTTTGGATCCCTTTTTGGAGCTGGAAGACAATTCTGGAAAAAATAGGAATTTTTCATATAACTTTTTCTTCACAGTAAAATAAAATAATAGTAATATTGAGAGTTCTTAGTCATAACAGAAAAAAACAATAGTATTAGATGTTTGTTTTCCTTCAATACTATCTTTATATTAAAGTGAGGTTTAAGCGGAATGAAATCTGCTTTAATAAATTTATTTCAATTTCAAGTTTCTACCAAACGTGATTTTAATAATATTACAAAGAAATAAAAGATACTCTGGGTTTAGATAAATAAATTTAATTCCAGGAGTAGTACAATTAATGATTATTTTTAAAAGTACAAAATCGAAATAATATACCCATCCGAGGGTTCGTGTCCCACTTGAGCCGAAATTTTTCTTGTTCTTAATTTATTTTTCCAATGCAAAAACATTTCACTTATTATAATATTCTTTTGCAAAGCTTCTAATAATTTAATTTAAACATAATACGCCCTTTTTGTTATGATTATTTTGACAATACCAATTCTATTTATACTTGTAATATTTGTAACAAGTAAGTATACATATATTTTTCTTGGTGTCAACGTAAATCTACATAATTTGAATTCAAATATTGTCATTCCATTTTAATACGGTATTTCTATACTAATCCTTTTCATAATATTAATTTTAAAATTTGTAAAACTGGAAATCGTTAAAATATTACTGAAGTACTGGAAATTCAGCATTAAAGATAAGAACATCAGCAATTACACAATGAAAAGTCCATATAGAAAATCCAATTATTAATTAAGATCAAATAAACAACAATTACTCACAACAAAAACAACAATCGCACACAAAACACAACAAGAAACCACAGCCGCCTTCATTGTTAAATAAATAATCTACAAACACTTTACGAAAACAAAAACTAACAATCACGAAAAACGAACCATGAACCAAAGGAAACAAGTATGACAGTGACACAGAAATTGGTGGCGAGCCTTTTTATAGGTGAACACCTCTTGAGAGCTTTTGGAGAACGGAGACAAAAAATGGAACAGTTTCTTTCCTCTTTTGTTCCACGAGATCATCATACAATAAGGGTTTGCTACGGGGAGATGTTCTTGCGCCTTGTCTATTTTATCTTCTTCAAATTTTGATATATTTATGAGTTTTTGGTGGATGTTATTTTTAGTTGCGTTAGTAATGGAAGTTGTCTGCTTTTTTATTATTATGACGATAGTTATTTTTTAGATTATTTTGGAAATATTTGTAATTTTGAAGATGTTGCTGTAGTGCATCTATTTTATTCAATTTTCTTTATTACAAATATGGCTTCATCAATCAATTATGCATTAATTACCATTTCACCGTATTCTCTTAAGAGCCCTCCACCTAAAATTAAAATTCAGAGAGACCGAATTTTAAAATTTGTATTACTCACCAGGAACTGTCACAAATCGTTATTTTTATTTTGGATTGCATTCGTTATGATAATATTCAAATATATTTGTAAAAAATCTCCCGATTATTAAACAAAATGGTCGCCTGTAGAAACAAAAAGTTCAGTTTGTTTAATGCTGATTATAATTTAACAATTGATTGGATTGAAGGACAAATATTATTTTGGATTTTACATGTAAAACAACATTCTTCTATCTTTTCATTATGTCATCAATGTATCATGCCAGTGATTAAAAAAAATTAAAATCGTCATCACATTTTTTGTCGTAAACCATCTACTAAATATTTTATTTTAATACTAATTAAATATTTGGAAAGATATAAGAATAAAAATCTTCATCCTGAATCCAACGATACCAAACACTACATAATTGCCTAAACAAGTATCATTAAAATAGTATTGGATTTAACATGGGATTCCCTATGATGAAAACCAATGTTGATTCTGGGCGAAGGACTCCTAAGTAATTGAATGAAAAATTGACTTTGCTCATGACAACAAAATAATATTTAGGAAGTTATAGTTATCATGATGTCAGTATAACTTTTAATGTTTTAAAGGAAATGCAGAATAGTTCATTTGAATATAATTATAAGTCATTTTCCTGTAACTAATAATTTTCAGAAGCAAATGACGATTTTATTTTACATATCGCAAATACAGTTTTTATTGTTAGTAATGGAATTCTTTCACTATACACGATTAAATGCCTAAATAAAATATCCAGCAATTATCAAGATTTCACTGCATATTTCAAATTTTGATATTTAAGCAAAATTAATAAACCAAATTTAACTTTATGTTGCTTGCATTAATTTATGATATCCATAACATGATTAAGGTGAGAGCACATTCATATTTGAGATTAATTGTACTATTGTATTGAAGCAATAGTTGGCGTTAGTTATTTGCTCTCTAATAAAAATGATGTTATACTCTGATTGAATTTGTGATAGATCACAGATAACTTTCTCCTAATAGTAATAATAATGTAGGTCTTAATATAATACGATTATCATATCTTATTAGATGAGTTATAAATAGTCGGGACAATCGAGATTGAAATGATAACACAATGGTATAGAAGAAACGATGTTAGGATTTTCTTATATCTAATAAGCTCTCCCAAATACTTCATATCAAATTAGAACTTGACATTGTTCCATATTAAAAAAAATTAGAATAAGAAGTTGAAGTCATCAAAAAAAGTTTATAATTATTTTAGTTTAATAAATATACAGGAGTATTCTTTTAAGAATCACTTGAAAAAATAAATGATTAACCCAAGGATTATTTTATTTTACTTAAAAAAATGATTTACAGTATGGTATACTAAATAAATTTTCATATCTCAATATATGTACATGATTTATTCTAGTAATGCAGTTAACATATTTTATAAGAATTCATCGTACATTTGAAATCTGAAAAGCCAATGAAAAAATTGGGTTAATATTTTTTTTTAAATAATGTTGCTCATGCCTATAACATGACAGTAGTTTACAAAACAACTATCAAAATAATTTGTTGCAATAGACCCTTATTGATAAAAAGTATACACTAAATGTTCATGCATTTTATATGCAAAAGCAATCTAGTCTCGATAAAGCTATACTATTTTAGAAACATTATTATTTTACAATACATGAGCAATAATTTATCATTACATAAAACTGGGTTGTTCATCAGACAGGTATTTTGTTTGATAATATATTCAGAAGTATTGACAATCTCTTTGAAGAGATGATCGATGAATTTTCTTTGTTTGTTTTAACAGTTTGAATTCGTTGGTTGGTTAGTTTGTTTAGAAGATACCTGCTGTTTCTTTAACATGCTCGTTGAAGGTGTTAAATTAAACGCAGAATTTAGGGTCTAATTTATAGGAATGTGATATACAGGGTGGCGCCAAAATATTGTCACCAATTTTAAAAATGCAATTTCTCGAAAGCTGTAACAAATATCTAATTGGCACAAAACAACTTTTAAATTTGTGCAATTCTCATTCCAATGGTATGTAGTTGCATAATAATACACGGCGTATTACTGTCAATATAGTCCTCAGTAAAAAATCTACCCTAAACGAAAGTTGTCAAAAGAGGTGAATTGACGTTCCATAAAGAAATACTAATTTTTCAAAAACTGTGGCAGCGGAAAATAAAAATTTGTCAATTTACCTCTTTTGTCAACTTTCGTTTAGTGTTGATTTTTTTACCGAGAGTTATATTGTCAGTAATCCGGCATGCATTATTATAAAGCTATATACCACTGGAAAAATGAACTTTCAAGTGGTTTTTGTTTCAATTAGATATCTGCTATAGTTTTCGAGATTCCATTTTCCAAATTGGTAACATTTTTAGAATTTTTTTTTTTTTTTTTTTGAAATGGTTCCTAGGAGAGTTTTTATGTTAAAACCATCTTATCTTGTAATGAAGTTTTACCACCTTCATTAATATCAAAAATTTAAACATTTTTATTCACCTTTAAATTCTTCCTCTAGTTCAAAGTCCGTTACACTTTGAATGGATATCGGAAATAATATAGATTTTCGACTTT
>JAQIWE010002049.1:0-14078 GCA_034698565.1 Campodea plusiochaeta | reverse complement strand
CCGGGTTTCGAATTTTACAAAATTCATCTTCAGGGTCATATGAAAAAATGTTGAAATTCAACTCTTTCGAAACACAACTATTTTAAGATATAGTTGTGTTTCGAAAGAGTTGAATTTCATGAACATGAAAATTATGAAAATTATGAAAAGAACTCTAAGGCAGTTTTTATTTTACAATATGTCTTCAATGTTACTACATAGGGATTATTGAAATTTTAACTTTTAAAGACTACTAATTTTCTTCTAGTTTTTATATCCAACCTCTGTATTGGTTAGACGAAAGAGGATATTTTCCACTACTTTATATTAATATGTGAATGACATTAACAGTTATTAGCATACCAATAAATGTAAATATCTGTGAACGTCTATCAGGAAACTTTGTAGTAAATTTTAAGTTTCAGACGACGTTCAAAATAATATTTTATTTGTTCATCAGGAAAGCAGAATAATTTAGTCACTTCATTTTTACAAGATTAGAAATTACATACTTTTCTTCTTCCGTGAACCCCACTTCATACTCGCCAGACATGAAGCGCAGTATTACAACCGCTAATGTCAGTTTATACCCCTATATAACAAGTTACTACAAGTCTTTTACTAACAAGCTAGTAGTATCAACCTATTCCTAAAATTAACACAGAACTGTTTCAAACTTCAGCTAATTTCTTTAGTGACTACCCCTATATATCAAGTTAATACAAGACTTTTACTAACAAGCTTGTATCAAAAAAATATGGAGACATTTCCAAAAAAAAATATGGAGACTATATCAAAAAAATATGGAGACTATTCCTAAAATTAACACAGAACTGTTTCAAACTTTAGCTAATTTCATTAGTGACTACCCCTATATAACAAGTTAATACAAGCCTTTTACTAACAAGCTTGTATCAACCTATTCCTAAAATACTTTTGTTAATACCGAACATTTCTCTAAGCAACGAAAATACTGTTTCATTTTTTATTTACTAAAAATCACATTCTGATCTTTAATTTCACAGAAATTAAAGATCAAAATGATAATAACATTGAAAGATATCAACCTAGACTGAGATTAGGATGGATCCATGAACCTGTCAAAGTTGATCTTAACTTAATAAACACTAGGGCGAGGGGTTAAATGTCTCCATATTTTAAAGCTGAATGTTTTACTTCATTTCCAATATTTGCTTTGCTGGTTTATTTGGAAATGACTAAAACAAAATGAGATTTAGATGTTTGACTGAGTTGTGTTATGATTAAGTTGATACCACTAAAAAGTAATGGTGCTTTCATTGATACTACTAAAAAGTAATGAGGGTTGGAGGATAAAATGATACTTAAAAAAGAAAAAAACTTTGCAAACAGATTCTACAAATAAATCATTCATAGAAAATGAATAGGAAACCAAAGTGCTGAATTTAATTTCCCCAAAATGTAACGCATCGCATTTTATGGTAAAAATAAATCCCAAAACATAAAAATGTTAATGTCACTGTGAGGTAAAAGTAACCCCAGTCATGATTTGTATAATTATTTGAACATTAGTAGATCGCAATTTGATTATAGTTAAAATAATTCTAGTGAGCAGGACTGGGGTTAATTTGTTCCCAAACTTATATGAGCCCATAGCACTTATTTAATGCTAAATTATCAATACCTTGTGCCTAGTTGACTTTATAAATGAATATTTGAAATGTGGTTTATAGAACCCCAACTGTACATTTCGAACAGACTAGCAATGTAAAGTTGATTTTTGCTCAAACACCAACATCTTTCATTCTACTCATAGAATTCAAGCTGGGTAATCTAATATAGTAGGAAGGTGTCTTTTTCTGTTACAGTAAGCAGAAAGCAACGTAGAAAAATCAAACATCCTGTTTGTTATGTGACTGATGCCATAGGAATTATTTCCTATAGGATGAAATGACCTTTGATCTATGAACTATGATTTAACAATACTTTTTAATACCAAAAATTTCACAAAGACTTTTTCATTTCTTATTTACTAAAAATCACATTCTCATCTTTTATTTCATAGTAGATAGATATGAAATGAAAGACCAAAATGATAATAACAATGAGAGAGACCAACCTAGACTGGGATTGGGATGGATCCAAGGATCTGTCAAAGTTGATCTTAACTTAATAAACACCAGGACGAGGGGTTACATGTCTCCATATTGTAAAACCGAATGTTTTACTTCATTTTCAATATTTTTTGCTGGTTTATGAGATTTAAAAATTTGATTGAGTTATGATATGATTAAGTTGATATCAGTAAAAAGTAATGGTATTAAGAAACATTTTTTTCACATTTTCATTCCATTTATTTTTGTAAATAAGTTATGCCAGTCTTTTTTCAACTAGATACTCATCCGCCTCTCCTCGCCTCATTTTAGTGACTCTCATAAAAAAAGAAAAGAAAAAAAAAATGAAAAAAAAAAAAGATTTTTTTTTTTTTCAAATTTTACTAACTGCATTCTGCATAAAGCATATTGAGATAATACCTATACCCTGTCCGGTTCTCCCCTTTTTTGGCGCATTATTTCAAACAAACTCCTATATTGACCGCAAGAGAGCTTGGGTAGGAATTAAATGCGTTTTTCTCCAATAGATGGCAAACCGTTTAGAACAACATTGCCTATTTTTCCCAATGTTTATTTTTACTCATACAATATAATCACCTGTCAAGTGCAGTCCATACATACGAGACAAATCTTTTATGCTAGATGCAATAACGTAGTAAATGCTATTTACTCTTGTATAGTCTAGACGTCTGTATATATATTTAGCACGGTGAAGAGTATTCAACGATAATTATTGTGTCGACAATAAGCTGCTAATTATGATGTCAGTTTAGTAGATTTTATTCTTTTGGTCGATTCAAATTATCTTTCAGCATTAACATAGTACGCCATTGGAGAAATAATTCATTTTCGTAAAGTACAAAAGTGTTGTAAATAAAAATTTCATTTTTAAACATAAATGATTACTAGTTATTAACATACACAATGCAAAAATTGATATTTCTCTATCAGTATGGTACAACTACACAGTACATCCAATCCAATACGTAATGAATAGTTATATGGAATGCTTATTAAAATAACGTAAGATATACAAGATCACCTGTTGGAGAATATAGAACTGCGTAAATGTTTTCTTTGTTCGTCAGATGTGTGTTTTTAATGAAGTTAGGTAAGGTATATAAGGTTATGCTGATTACCATGAAATGATAAAACTAACCTACTCCTTCAATGTCTTACCTGAGTTAACTCTCTACCTAAATTAAAACTAAACGATGTTCTGCCACTTGTCATAAATAGGAAAAAATAAAATGCTATAACTAATGGATATTTGTTCGCAAGCTTGAAACTTTAAATGTAAAATAGGAGTAAAACAGGTAATAAAGAAGTCATGTAAAACACAGTTTGTAAGTTGGATATTAGAGTGTTGTGTGATGTTGAGGAGTTAGAATTAATTTTTTTCGGTATCATCATTTTTCTTCCAATCCACTAGTTTTTCAGTTTTAATTTTTATTAGCTTTTTGCATTGTAAATTATAGGACAGATGTATACTGTACCTTGATACACGAGTATTTACTCTCTTTCCTGCCTCTGTGGTGTAGAGTATTACAAAAAATAAAATTAAAGGGACTGTACAGCTAAATAGATTTCCTTCGGTTTTATTGTACTGCTAGTATTAATTTTTCCCTAGTTTTTGGTATAAAAATTATCATCCTACTATTTTGTGTTCCTGAGATATGGCGATTTGTAAAAGGCAGCATGAGATGAGTTACCTGTGAAGTGAATTTTTGGATCTCAGCATATAATAGCTCAAAACAACATTTAAGACTTTTAAAAAAAGAATGATCAAATTCCGACATACGGTTCACAAGTTATAACCTCCAAACGATTTTGAGATAGAGGTTCACAGGTAACTCAGTGAGTTATCTTTGAACTTCATGTGGGTGTATTTCCAAAATGGCTGGATCGATTTTGTTCACTATTTTCTCAAAAATCATAAAAAAATTCAATAGGAAATACTATTAACAGAACTCAAAAAGTAGAAAATTGGCTGTACAGTCCCTTTAATGACATTATGTATCTGGTTGGTACTTTTAACACGAGTACTGACTGGGTACATCTTATGCCATACTAAAAAAAATTTGAGGGGTTAATGATAAAAATATGTGAGTTCATGTGGCTTCCTATAACACTGTCTCCTTATAATCACCGGAGTTTTGGAATTTGAATATATTGTCCACTAAATACCTATTTATCGTATAACAAACTAAATTCAATTTTATATTGGTAGTGCTTTTTTATATATAACTACTTGTCGGGACCTAAAAGTATCATTTACTTCCGGACCGGAGCACAAAACTACAAAAAAAAAAAAAAAAAAAAAAAAATCTGTCATAAATTTAAACAGATATAAAATGCTGTTCAAATCGGCGAATCCTCTTAACTTATTAAAGAAATACGTTTTTTTTTCTGGTTAGTCGTTTTCTTTCTTATGTCTGAAATGTTTTCCTTGACATTTTCCAGAATGTTGTGGAACTTTACAAACATGATGTGGACGAGATGAAAATTGCAAAAAAAGACAGATCGATTCTGTTGAAAGCAAATTTTATGACCTGTTGAATGGTATATTTACAGGAATAGTAGGAGAAAAGGAAAAGAATGGAAAGTATATCAAATAAGGGACTATTCACCACATCAACACACAAATCAATGAAAACAAAAAAAGGAAGAAAGAAAGAATAAAAGAATAGAACGAACAAAATGAAGGGCAAACAGTTGTAAATAATGGTCAGGAAAAAACATGAATATTAGGATGAAAATTATATGAAAGTATAGCCTGGGGAACCTTGAATTTAGTCTACTATAAAAACACTTTTTTGATTTTGAAGTCAGTCGATACGAGTGAGACTGCTTTTGAAAAAGGCAGATTTATAATATTATGTTCATACTACGCAAAGCAAAGTGATCCTCATGCGAAACCCACGTGATATACTTTAGTTGATACCTATACTCGGAAGTTGTATTATATGGTTAATGAACACTTCAATGTGACAAACGACAATTACTCTCATTAATTAGAACAGTGCACAAATAATAATAAATAGATAACGGAAAAGAAATAGTATGTACTGGTATATTAAAAAAAAACTTTGAGACCTTTTATAAATGTGCTAATGAAATCTCTTCTCATAGGATTTGTACAAAGCAATAATTATAATTATACATATTATTCCTCAATACTGTAAAATTGAGTCATCTTCAATTTATTTCTGAAAGTTCAAGATGAAGAAACTTAGACTGATATACAAAAGTTTTAGTAACATTTCAAAACTTTTTTTCTCTCTGGAACTTTCTACACGCAACTTTGTTCTCAACAGAAATTTTGCGATATCAATATCCAGTAGAAGATTGTGAAGCATTATATATCAATAATAACTACAGAAATCAGTATTAATACATTGCCTTCCAAATTATTAATAATATCATTACGATAAAACGAAAGGGAACGCAGAAATAAGTACTCTAATTCACATACTTATTTTTTATGAAGTGACCAACTGACGATTGGCATTAGATTAGAAGATTACGTGAATTAGCAATGATATAGGGGGGGGGGGATATAAATAAGTAATTTGATTTCCATTTTACTTTTTTAAGTAGTCGTGTGAAATTACTTTGCGTGTTTTCAAGTGAAAAAGATTGTGAAATGAATTTACAGAAATAATACAACTTTTATGTGTGAGATCACGAAACACGCACGAAAAAGTTTATTGCACTGTCGTTCTACAGTTCAAAATGCTCCTGCTAATGCGTAATGGTTGTAAGACGTTTGCATGTAACAGTTTTGTTTTGGGTTTGAAGAAAATGAGAAGATAATATAACACTTCTCCATAAGTTGCAAATATTATATAAATTACGTTTACGCATTACTGAAACCAATCGTATTTCAATTCGTATTATAGTTTTTAAAATATTATTTCGTTGTTATCATTTCTTTACAATAGTCAATATTTAAATCAAAAGATGTATTTAATTCACTAAAATAATACCTATTTTATTTAAGATATTGAAAAGGTTGCGGTCTTATGTGAACAAACGACAGATTCATTTTATACATTTCAGAGTTTCAATTTCCATGTATAATTCTCATTTTTTTTTAATATATATTTTCTATGTGATTATACACGTAATTAATCTTCAGTTAATGCACTGAAGTAGTCTAAAAATAATTGTACTAAATATCCAGAATAGACAAAACTATTATCACTTCCTAATTTCGAAATAGTGATGTTCACGAGACGAGATTATCTCGTGTATCGTTTCGTCTCGAAATACGAAACGAGACTAGGTTTGTACGAGACGAGACGATATTTGATTTTCGAAGTTCTGGACGAGAAGAGATTTGCATCCCACGAGGCGAGACTGGATTAGACGAGATCTCATTAGTTTTGTCTCGTTACTAAAAATATTTTACTGAAATTTATAGCTTTCGTTATGCTGCATTTCGAAAGAAAAGTGTATTAAATATACCGTACCGATAATTATTTAATAACTTTTACTTTACACTGAAGAATACATTTTTAATGTTTTCAATACTGGTTTTTGTAGTTTTGTTACATTGCGAGTTTTGTCATCTTAAAATTAGAGTATTATGTGATGAAAGTATTTCGATAAATAGAATAGTAAACAGTTTACGTAAAATTCATATACATGTAGATTATCTTATGAAATTATATTATAACTGAACTAAAGTCAGTAAGACAAGTTAGACAACACAGTTTTATAATTGTATTAAATATATTGTTTATTAAATTTATATTTATTTATTGTTACATTTATTTCTTACCTTTTATTTAATTTTTTATGTTCTACAAACGAGACCACGGTACGAGACGAGACTTATTTCTTACAAGACGAGATATGACGAGACGAGACTAAGTTTCCACGAGACGAAGCGAGATCGTGTGAAATCTGGTCTCCTCCCGTCTCGGAATATCACTATTTCTAAAGATCAATGCTTATTAAAATTAGTGTGTACTTTATTGATAAAAACCTACTTGTATGTATTTGAAGCGCATTTTTAACTACCAACTTATTTCAGTTTCTAAAGAAACTCTGATACAGATTTCCCCATTAGGAAACTAATTTTGAGTATTTCTCCAGCGAACATATGTGTGTAGTACGTATATACGTGTTAACCAAAGTCGTTTATTTGTAGATCGATGGAGGGAGCCACAAGCAAATTCAATAAAACCACTTTCGTATACAGCTCTTACTCTTGGGGTGAGTGAGATACGGACATTTGGAAATATGTAGGAAACACTCCATTAACAAAATTCTTTATGAGAAAGTCCAGAAATTTTCCTTATGATATTTTTTATTGATGTCTTAGACTCACGCAATGTAGCTTTTTTTAGTAGTAAGAATATGATTAGTGATGTTTTTATGAGACAAACTTATTGTCTCGCTGTTTTTGTAATCGGATTTCGGAGATAAGGTTGGCATTTCTAGATTTTACCAGAAGAAAATATCTGACGAATTTTATAAATTTATATAAATAGATCACATCTAGCATGGATAAAAACAAGAGGTTTATCGTTAATACGAGGGATACAGAACTTTTAATATATTCAAAGATCTTAAATCAGGAAATAGTAAAAAAAACTAGTAAAAAAACTATAAAAAAACTTCAAATATTACAAATCAACAAACAAACATCTTAACACTAAAACACTTCATAAAACAAAAGGAGATTTATTAGTGATAAAATGAAACTAACTGTAGGTTCATGAAATAGTAATATTATCTTTTAACGCTATATATTCTACTTTGACATCATTTTAATACAGTATAGAAATGAAAACATTCCCATATAATAATCCTGGATATATATCCATATCAGTTATTTACAAATATATCACGTTATTTCCAAAATAAAGAAGCGTATCCTAGCGTCTATGCAACCAAAGTGCCTTCGAAACGCAAAATAGTGTATAATCGAAGGGGAGAAAGTTTGTATGCTTGTTAGTATTTCAATGGAAAGACTCGGCTTTGCTCGGCTTTCTAAATTTCCTCGTACGTATAATAACGCTAACTATATTTTGTTACAAATTAACTTACTTCTTTTTTTTTTTTTTTTTAGATTTTCTAAAAAGATCATTCTCTTTTTTCCATTTATATAATTTATACCGAGGGGTAACTCACTCCCGGAGGTCAGAGTACAAAATTTTCGAAGGTCACTTGGATGTCAGTGGATGTCACTTGGATGTCAGTGGATGTCACTTGGAGGTCAGTGGATGTCAGCTGGAGGTCACTTGTCAGTTTAGGTCAGGTGTACAATTTTTTTTCGAGTGAGTTACCCCTCGATTTATACAAAGAAACTGTCTGAATGTTTCTATATTATTTATTTTAATAAAATTACGACTAAAATATTTCGGAGCAGTAAGCTAAGAAAACATATTTTTTTGTAAATATTTATTTTAAACCTTTATCAGACCTTAAACAAAGTATGAATATAACCTGCAGATAACCTACGATAAAAAAAAATAATCTTCTTATTTGTAATGCAAAAAAGTACATACGAGGTTTGCAAACAAAAATGATAACTATATGACATTACTCACATATAGTGTGAATAAAAAAAAGTAACTGAGGTAAGATAGCCAATTATTACTATGTGGTATTGATTTACAGTAACATCACTTTAATTAGAAACCTACGAGATTATTAACATGTTGTAGATTGTTTCAAAAAAATTGGGGATTATTTTATACACTTGATAATAAACTGAACAAATTAGAGGAAAATAATGGCACAATGGCTTTTTTTTTAATTATATGTATAATAAAATTATCAGTAAATACTATATTCTTATATACCAACACATATATTTTTATGACCATAATAATTATTTTAGAAAGAAATCATTTTATTACTGAATAAGGTAGCTGAATAATATCTAATCAGTATACTCCCCCCCTTTTTATTCCTTCTTTCTTACTCATAAACATTTGCAGAAGAAGAGAAAGAATATTCAAAAATTTGAAACACACACAAAAGAGGTCCCTATATATTGCTGGCACAAAATTTTGCTCAGAGTACGTACAAAATTTTTCAGGTTTTTGTAAAACTAAAACTATAATTACGTTTGCTTCAACATTACGTTATATTGTGCTTTAACATTACGTTATATTGTGCTTTAACATTACGTTATAGTGTGCTTTAACATTACGTTATAGTGTGCTTTAAAATTACATTCTAGTGTGCTTGAACATTGATGTATTATATTGAATTATATCGAAATATAAACCACATTTTAATTGAAAATTATAGACATTATAAATTTAAAGTAAATAAATTTTTGTGCACCCTATACCGATGTTATTGAGAATAATTTTTACAATCATTTCTGTATGCATGAACTCTGAAGGTTAGATTGACCATGAATTTAGTATAGTTAGTTGTTAGTATAAATAAAACGTATATTATCCTACTTATCAATATACATAAGAGGTTATTGAAGACTATAAATTAAGGTTCTTATCTGTCTTATGATTGCATCTACAACTTAATGTTTGCATACAAAGCTTTCTATAATCTCCATTCATCAAATATGCATTATGGGAGAGTAAAAAGAAAACAAAACTATTTGATGTTTATGTAATTATATATAGGATTTAGGGAACGAATTGGAACAACTGAAATTTTTATGCGATCTCATTTTATTGTGTGCATTTAGGAAGCTTTAAATGAAAGTTATCGGTGATTGAAGTGTTTGTTATTTGTTCTCAGAATATTCAGTTGTCTGCAGAGATGCTTTACATCAGACGAAAATTTTCAGTGTTACGTAATTTTAGTAAGTAAGGATAGAAAATTTCTGTCTTTGCGAATACCGAAATAAGACATGTTCAGTTTACTTAAAATTGGAAAATCTTGAAACTATAAATAATTTTTTTTCCTGTTGCAAAATGATTTCGAAAATAGGTAATGGAACTATATATACAACGTGAGATGTCTTTTAAGTTTCGCTGAGAGAAGTTTGCTATAAATACAATACTCCATTGAATTATTAACGAATACATAACCAAAAAAATCGCTTCAGAAGGAAAGATCTATAAGAAAATGAATCGTAAATGAAAATAAGAATGTATAGAAGTTTTAACTCCTTCAAATAATGCGTATAAATAAGATGTATCATCATTAAAGTAATTCCAACACTGTTGATTTGTGATGAGGTCAGTGGATGGATTTAAAGTAAAGCTTCTTCTGTGGCTTTTTGTATTTCAACTTCACTTCGAAAGGAAATGGAGATTCATTGTGAATTAAACTTAAGCTGCTCTGTGGTCAAAGAGTTCAAGTGAATGAAACTTTCGACAGGGAAAAATCTCTTCCGTATTTCAAGAAGGAATTTTCGGTGTATGTAAGGATTCAGTTGAAATCACACTTTTCAATATAAATATTGTATAAAGTTTACGCTCGTACGGAGATTAAGTGACGTATTTATGTTTACGATACTTCTTGGGTCTGGTTACTTATAAGAAACAAACTAATTAGCTTCAGGTCGTTTCACCTTTATTAATAAAAAGGCTTTATCAACTGTGCGATAAAAGTTTGAATAGATTCACAAAATACAAGATCTTTGTATTAATAAAGGTGAAACGTCCTGAAGCTAATTAGTTTGTTTCTTATATGTGGTCAGACCCAAGAAGTATCTTAAACATTGTATAAAGTAATTTTCTAAGATTGTTTTAGATCCCATTGTGGTGTTTGTTACTGCTTTATTACATTCCGTTATCAAATGTGATTTTAATATTGTGCAATGATATAGTTGAATCAATTTTGACTGAAATATCTGATATTCTTTCGGTTCTAACTCTCGTAATGTCATCTTTGGAACCAAATAAAAAATCCAATAAGTTCACCCACCGGAGCACCGTGAGTGTTAGTGAAAAGTTTATACAATTTCTTCGCTCATGTTGTTGTTTTGACTTAATATTCTGGAGCTAACTTTGTTATATTGCAAATGAATGCTCTTTCCAAAGTGATCGCTTTCACACGAATACAAATTACTTTCCTTAACTTTCTCAACTAACTTTAGCTTTTAAACACCTCAACACACACTTTTTTTTTACTTCCAACTCCCTTTTCATCTTGTAACGTATAGTGCAATTTAATTTCATCCCTTGTTAATCGTCTATACATATACTGTAAACTAAATATTCACATTTTGACGAATAGAGGATCGTAACTAGGTTTAGTGCAGAGGGGAACAGTATCTTTACATTCTGTAAAGTAAAATGATTAACAGTTTGAAGAACGTCATAATTACTTCATTATTTTCAGAACCAGGCTTATACATGAGGTATATTTTCACCAACTCAGAAATAAAAATATAAATAATAATAATATATAAAAGATTAAAAAATCGGTAACTTTTTCATTACAATTTTCGAAAATTTTATTTGCTAGAGCTGATTGTAACGACTGTTTACTTCTTCGACATATTAAATTTCCTTCTTTAATTTTCAATTTTCTCTCATTCTTCTCACTCAAAAAATTCGCCTATAGATGCGCATTTATTCAAAACCACACATTTGTGAAACACCAAAAAAGGCGTATACCAGACTGCGGAGTACTGTAACAATGCATGCAGTTGACTATGAGCAGGGGCAGCGAATTTTAGACAACTCATTATGGTGCACTATATACCCAATGAACTGAGAGAATTTAATGCATAATTCGGAACTTGATTTTGTAAACGAGACAAATACAAAATCTTGGCTATTTATACATTAGTACTTTTAACCACGTTGTTTCCAAACTTGTTTACATACCAGATCTGAACGTCCTAGTTTCAGTTCTTGATCTCTATTTCTTCTTACCCTTGATAAAAAAAGATTTACACCCAGGACCGAAATTTCAATTAATTAATTAAATGGATTACTTTGACAAAGTTGTCGATAATTCTCAAAGGTGATATAAAATTGGACTCTAGAGCAATAAACACAACATAAGAGTTCATAGAAAGCTACGGACGATTAAACTCAACAGTTTCAAAATAATTGGATTGATTTCAATTAAACAAATTGCTTTCAAGTAGACAATGTATCAGATTGTATGAAGAAAGTTAATGCAAGGGGACAACTCCAAAACTAAAGACACAACTGGGAATGGAAGAGAAACCGAAGTAATACAATATACGCAGATTTATACTAACGAAATACGTATCATATAGCTCCAAAGCAATATCTCTTGCACTATATACATATATACCACGATACGACGTAATTAAAGGTCTTTAAAAATTCTAAAATCAAAATATACCATTTTTAACATAATATAGTTCTCGACATATGAACCATAATTTAAAGTCATTTGAAGACTGGGAATAATGTTTAATAACTATAATATTCGAATTCTGAAGTTCACTATTTTCATAGCCGTTTATCGGTATTTTAATATCAGGTACAAGTGTATTACAAATAATTTTAGTGCAGTAACCTATTATTAAATTAAATTCGTTACTATACTATCAATTCTTTAACAAGATCAATAGTTTCTTTATTTCACATACGTTGAATTTTTGTACATGCTCACAGCTGCAGATTTGCAAATTATCAACGACACTGCTCTAACATTCTTCAGAAATCTACTGTACTGTGGTAGTATGCTCTGGCGCAAAATAGTGATATTAAAAATTAAAAAAAGCATTAATTGATCGCAATGAAAATAAATTTCCATTGTTTTTTTAATTTTGTATTCATAATAATGCAATCGAATATACTTTAAAGGGACTGGACAGCGAAATAGATTTTCTTTAATTTCATTATACCGATAATACTAATTTATCTATTATTTTTGGTGTAAAAATTATTATCCTACTTTATTATAATTTAATTCAAAGGAATTTTGGCAAATCTCGCAATATATATTAATTAAATTATAATAATGTAATTTACTCGCAATACTTCAAAAATAATGTATTAATTATTATCCTACTATTTTTCACTCATAAGATATGGCGATTTGTAAAAAACAGCTTGATATGAGTTACCTGTGAAGTGAATTTTTGGATCTCAGCATCTAATAGCTTTACAATAACCAAGTAGATTTTATTAACTAAATTAATTTATTTTAAGACTTTTTAAAAAGAATGACTAAATTCCAACATATGGTTCAGAAGTTATAAGCTCCGAAAGATTTTGGGAGAAAGGTTCACAGGTAACTCAGTGACTTATCTGTGAACTTCAAGTGAGCATGTCTCCAAAATGGCTTTACCGATTTTGTTCATTGTTTTTTTCAAAAATCATCAAAAAATTCAATAGCAAATACTATTATCAGAACTCAAAAAAGTAGAAAATTGGCTGTCCAGTCCTTTTAACATCAACAAAAAATAACTTGCAGGAAGGCCAATGCAATGAGCATATTATTTCTACTCTCATTATCATTATATTACCCAAATTACACGAAGAATATTGTTATTCCGTTTCCCTTATAATCTTATATACGAACTCATATACGTATATAAACTAACATTAGAAAAGTCTCTTCTGCACACACACCAATTGACACTAGGGATGAACAGCAAATAAAGAGTTGTTTGCTTATACGTATGGCGGAAATTACCCACGTATAATTTCTTCAGTTCTTTTTGCTTTCCCTCGTATATTCCGTGTAGAACTGGCTCTCTCATGTGAATGGTTTATAAGTTATTTAAAAAGAAAATATGGCGAAGATATAGTGCTTTTCCTACCAATATAGAATGCCATGCATTTCACAAAACAGTCGGAATGAATAATATATCTACAGTAAGTGTGTTATATAAGCGTGGAGATTTGAACCTTTGGTATAATAGTTTTGTATTATATAATGCTTACTGTTTTCGTTGGTCATACGAAAACATGTTTTTAGCTTTTTATCAGGTTAATTCAAACTCGAAATAAGGTATTGAAGTTTGAGAGAGAGAAATATATGATATTTACATACTCTTTTTACATACAGTAAATTGACAAGTGCCACAGAATAACAATATCAAATTAATTTCAAAATTTTAACAAAAAATTATAT
>JAQIWE010002048.1:0-14083 GCA_034698565.1 Campodea plusiochaeta | reverse complement strand
TATGTGTCATCTGTTTCAGAAGTCAATGTTCTTAAGTCCATGTTAGAAATATGTGACCCCCTTGTCTTAGAAAAAAAAAATTTTTTTTCATATTTTCCCTTATCAAAAATTCTAACTTTTGACATAGGCCTATATTAGCACATCCTCATACGACTATTACTTGAGAAAACTGCAATTTTATGTTTTTTGCTTGGGTCTTTTTAGAAACTTTCAAACGGCTCTCCTGAACAATTTCACTTTTGTGACTTATTGACATTGGCCTCTAGGCCCTTCAAATAATTTTTAATACACAAAGAATGTTGAGAGGTGAAATGTGTGTTATACCTTGAGTTTTTCTTCTAATTGTTTCCTAAGTGATTCTGAGGCGTTGAGTTTCTCTTGAAGGCAGTTATTGTCGTTACAATGAGATTTACATGATTCTTGGACTAATAAAAGTTTCTCTGTTAACGAGGCTTTTTCTTCTTTCAATTGAGTTACTGATTCATGTACTTCAGAAACTTTCTTTTCTGAATTACTTCCTATACGTGCCCAAGAGTTCTAGAGGAAAAAAGATTCTGCTTTATAACCTATTATTTGTTTACATGAGTTGAAATCAAAAAAGCCACAAAAATAAAATCACATGCAAATAATAATTTCTAATTTTTGATAGCCTACTTGTATGATACATCTGACTGATAAAAATGTTTAGACCTACAGATTTTAATACATAATTATAACAGATCATTAAATGTAATAGCCCTACCACTCTACCAGTTGTAAATACAGTATAAATAAAAAGCAAGTAACTATGGAGTAGAAAAAAAATTTACTACGTACCTAGTACAGTACTTTACTTCATCATAGCTTAATGCTTAACTGATTGATTTTATATTGAATACTGTTTGCATAAAAATCCCTAGACAGACTTCTACCCAGGTTAATAAAATTCCTGCACAAATTAACTAATCCTGTAAACTTACATCATTATCTTCTACGTTTTCTTGTAAATCTTCCACTCGTTGTTTCAAAGATTCATTTTCACGAAGCACTTTTTGTAGTTCATTATTTAACACTTCAAGTTCACTAACTACTGTCACTTTAGCACTTTTAAGTCCTTTGACTTCAGTTTCTTTTATTGCAAGTTGTTTACTAACTTCAGTTTCATGTTGCTTCACTTTCTTTGCAAGGAAGTCTAAATTGTTTTCCTAGTCAAAAACACAAATGATAAGTATTAATTCCATGTTATAATAATTCAATACACTAATAATAGGGATTTTATTTAAGTAGATTAACATTGTGAAGTAATAATGTTGAAAATGTTGGCTCTTTTTGTTTAGAAGTGAACCATAGGAATATCGCTATTTCTAAGTAGCCTTGCCATTTAAATAAAAACTACACATACACGTAATTGAAAAAAATTGTTAATGATGAAGTAATTTCTACTAACACATTTTAAGCTTTACTATGAATGTATAACAGAGAAAATATCAAAAAGCTTTTCATGTGAATATCCAAACTTGCGAAAAACTAAACTTTCTTATTTTTTAAGCCCTAAAAGCAGAAGGAAATTTAATTTCTGTTTCCAAATTAAAAAATTAAAACATGCAAAAGTCATATCAATATCGCCACTTGCCAGTTCAACTCTCTGAAATTTAAAAGAGAGAAGTCTAGCAATATAATATGCACTTACAGTTTCTGTTAAAACTGCTTGAAGGTTTTTAACATAGGCAGTGAGTTTTTCAATTTCTTTTTTATCACATTCAATGATGTTTTCAAGTTCTTCCTCTCGTTCCAAAAATTCAGCTTCCTTCCTTTGTAAATCACTCTCAGTAATTCCAGAAGAAACAGACTCGACTTTTGATGGTTTAGAAATACAATTCTTAACTTCAGTTTTCAGATTGGCAACCCATAATGCATCATCCTTTAAAATATAGAAAATAAAAGTTATAATATTTTATATATATATTTTATTTGTTGACTTACAGTTTGAGATTCCAATGAGGTTTTTAGTTGTGGGAAGAGTTCTTGGATGGCACTTCTATAAAGAGCAGTTTTCTTCATTGCATCCTAAGTTACAAAAAAAGAAATTAAAAGAAAAGATAAATTAGTGCTCGCTATCAGAGGAAACAAATCAAAATAAGGAATATGACACAAAAAACTGAAATGATAGTTAATGAAATATCCTACAATATTAAAGCATTGCTAATGTAAATTTACATACAGTATGTGTATTATTTTATATAAATGTGTTGAAAATATGTAAGTGCTAGCACAAACTCACAAAAGATTAAAGTTGATTAACTGTGAGTGTAAAATAATACAGTATTGCAATAAAAAGTGATATTTAAATACTGAAACTCAATTTGCTGATGTTAATTTTATGTTACAAATAATATAGTAGTAATGTAAGTGAACTACAATGTTAAGTTCTGTAAGTATTTTAGAATCAATTTGAATTACTGTACAAGCATTGCAATGTTATTCGGCAACATTAAAATTAGATCATTAAAATAAGCATAAACTTGAAGAATGAATTTTCTTTTAGTAGAATTATTAGGCTATCAATATTTAGCACTAATTTTTCTGCACATTTTAGCATTGATCTCAATTTTTACATGTAAATTATCATACAGTACTAACTGATTTTCTAAAGAAACAGTTTGAAGTGTTTACTACATAAGAGTACTAGGCTATATAGGATTTAACTACATGACAAGATATTTTTGTATCTAAATTAAGAATGACAGTGGGATCCAATAAATGCCTCAACAATTAAAACTTATGAATCTATTTAAGTCAAGTGAAATGTGATTATTAGTTAGTTCAAAACAAAACATTACAATATTTTATGACTTATGCAATCTTTACTTACTGTACCTTTAATAATTATGCTATATTAACTATTTCTGGTAGTACTACAACTTCATTCATTCATTCATCTTCTATTTAATTAGTTACGAAGCTCCAAAACCATTTCTTCAACGGAAGTATATCAACAGCTTTACTACTTTAATTTTAATTTGCACAGATTTTAAGAAACAATGTATTTTTTTATTGAAATTACATTACTTAAATTGAAGAAAATTTAATAAAGCAGAGATTGTATGTGAAAGCATAACTACAGTCAAAGAAGACAATTAAAAATTATGACAGAATGAAAAGAATTAAAAAAGATGCTGTGCATGTGAATAGGTAAATTTAAGTCTTTTTAAAAAATTAAAAATTTACCTGATAAAGGTTTTCTGTACTACATAAGGCCTCATTTACTCGCCAGTTTTTCTGACGCAAGTCCTAAGAAAACAAAAATAAATTATCAGTTAATTGAATTCTTGAAATAAATTTCTGGAAGTCTTGTAATAATGATAAAGGCAATAATTGTTCATAAAATATTTCTGATAGAAAAAGCTGCTGCTGAGATGGCTTGAGAGCAAGTTAGTTGAAAACACAACTAATATAAGAAAAAGAAAGAAAAGTTAGTAATATAAAGTGTTACTTACGTTGTTTTTATTCTTCTGTTCATTAAGAGCAGCAAGGGTAGTGGAATATTCACTCTCAAGAGAATCATGTTTCACTTGGAGTTCCTGCAGTTCTTCCAAATATTTACTGAAAATTAAATGGTAAATATTGTAAATGAATGATAGTTTCACTTCATTTTGATAGTAACACAAAACATGAACTTTGTATGTTTAGAACATCACTATCAGGTAATTTATTAAACCATTAAAAAAAAAATATGGAGAATATAGCATTATACATAACTGCATGAGAGTTCTACACTTTGTATCGCAAATATTAACATATTCTTTTTAATCATAATTGTTTGTTTAAATACATATTAAATTATTAATGTGGATTTAGGATATAAAACTGGTTTGTTTATTTATCTTTCTACTTTTAACTTTGAACTTATGTACTAGTAATATTGCTGCCGTCGGGAACGAAATTGTAAAAAAAAACTTTTTTTTCCCCCGCCAATCATTTATTCATTTATAAATACAGCAATTATTTATAAATACGTACACGCTGGAAAATGTATCGCTTATTTCTTACCTTTTTTCGTTATCGCCGGCATTTTTTCGTTTTTTCCCGTTTTCGACGTAAAAAAAGCGAGTACCCAATGGAAACACTAGTTATAGGATGTCCTTACCATTGACAATCAGGAAGAAATTGAAAAATCGTTAATTATCATCGGGAACGAAATTTTTGGTAAAATCACATTACCAGGAACAAACGGAACATTTTCCACCCATGGTAATTTTAAAGAACAATGAGAGTAATCTAAAGTTTTGCTGTTACAATTTGATTCTTACCTCATCTGTTCTTCTGAAATTTGTGACTGAACAGCAACTGGAACTTCACCATTGACTTTCTGTACAGTTCCAGAAGTTGCTTTTAATGTGAGTTCTTTTACTTTCTCATTTAATTCTGAAATTTCTTTCTGATGGTAAACATTCTTCATTGTGGAATCTTCAATTTCCTGAATCAGTTCAATAATCTTGTCTTCTTTATCTTGGTGACATTTTGACATATGCTGAAGGAAAATTAACAAGAAAAAAAATATTTATAAAACTGGACAATGTGGCATCAATTATTGTAAGAAATGCAAGAAAATTTCAATCACAAATTTTAAATTTGCTTGTTTTATTTGGTTTTCACTAAACGCTTTCAAGTACAAAATAAAGAATTATTTTATATTACCATACTTCCTATAATTTAACCAAAATAGGGATGAATTAAACTAATTGTCAGTTCAAAATACAGGCCAATGCAGGTATTAATGAAAATGAGGAAACATAAAAAAACAGAATTATGCAAGTTGATACACCCAGTTCTAAATAAAAAAAAATTATAAAGTAGCCTACAAAAAAATAAAAAATACAAAGAATGTTGAAGGTATCAGAAGAAAATCTTACTTTGACTTTACCCACACAGGATATAAAACATGAACCTCTTAATTGATTATTGTCATACTTTTTATATACCTGTACATGTATGATGTATCATTACGATTAAATAAATAAAGCACACTTACATCAAGTTTAGCTGTTGTTTCCTTTAATTTGTTGTTGAGTGTGGCAAATTCTTGTCTTAAGTTTTCTTTTTCGTTTTCAACATTGAACTTTGCTTCCTTTTGTTTTTGTAACTCCATTGCAAGACCATCCTTTTTGCTTTCAGCATCATTTATCTGGTTTCGGAGTTGAGCTATTTCATCAGAAATTGCTTTCTCCTCCTAAAATAATACAACACAAAATACAATTACATTACTGCCATACATCTCATTATTTAAAATAACAAAAGCCCAAGTTTTTTGAAGTATTGAAATTGTATTTTGAAAGATAACAGTAAACTGCACAGGTTTCTAATGCTTGAGTAATGTTTTCAAAGTAAAATTAAAAGTATAGTACAATATTACTAATTCTACTTTTGAAATTCAGACAAATAAGTTCAAATGTAATAACAGGGTTTCACTTCTTTACAAATTAAATACACCTATTTTAATTTACGAGAACAATTTTGTATCATAGGTTAAATATCTATTAATAAAATTACTTTTGAACACTGCAAGAACAAATAAATGTAAGTAAAAGAGAAATAGACTGTGACAAATCCAACATATTTGCTACTTTACATCAACAGACATATATTCCATTAAAATATACTACAGTATTAACTATTAACTTTTAGCTAGCCCTACATCAAGTGTTCAATGGAGTACATTACAAGTAACATTATCTAAATACAGTATTAATGTGTGGTACGCATAATTTAATACCAATAATAAAAGGTATTACAGTTCAATGTTTACAATCAAGATTTTGCAATTTAAAAAGCCTTTAGAAGCAGTTACTGATCACATGCATTTAAAACAACTGCGTACTTCTCATAAATCATGTATTAAAAACAAGTCATAGGCCTATACCTATTAAGTTTTGAATCAATTAAAAAATAAAGTTAACAGTACCGTACAGCATATTTAAAATTTTAAAACAAAAATTTTCTTGAGGTAAAGTGACCCATTTTAGCAGTCCTCCATTTAATTAAGTTGTAATAAAAAAAATTCTGCTGCACGATAACTTTAATAAATCTACGCCTACACAACACGATAATTAAATCTGTTTTAGGTTCTCTGGTTTTGCCAAGAGTTAGTTTATATTCAGGAAACAAGAGTATTTAATCAAAAATAACAAAATTACTTTCACAAATCTACACTGTAGATCCACTTATTATCTAACAAACTGATTATTAATTTATTTACGCCAACCTGCAAACCATAAGCAAAATACCATACCCACATTGATTAGCGCATGAAGTTGTTACAACCACCAAAGCTTCCCTTTGTCTTCCAGAGAATTTAAAATAAAAGTAACTTACTTTGTCTTCACTGACCTGTCGTTCCATTCGTTGAATGTCTTGTCTCAGTAACTGATGACTTTGTTGGAGTGTATGAAGTTGAGTTTCCACTTTATTCTTTGCTGTTTTTAACATCTCAGCATCTTTTTCTTTTTGTGCACATGTATTTTCCAAGTGGCTAATATGTTCTTGAAACTTCCTTACATCATCGTGTAAGCAAACATTTTCATCTTGGATGGATTTGTAATCTGTAGTGTGACCTTGTAACTTGACTTTCACTTCTTGAAGTTGGGATTTTAACAAATTTTTATCATCTTCAAGTTGCTTGAGTTTTCTATTGGTAGCTTCAAATTCATCATTCTTCTTCTTAAACAAATCTTCAAATTGCTTCTTTGCTGCAGCAGAAATGGTCTGTTCACGTTTGGTTTCATTGCGGAGCTGAAAATATCACATAGCCTAATGTTAATACTTTTTGTCTCAAAATGGAATCCAAAATGAGGTGACAACAGAATGATTGTTTTTAATTACAGACTATTAGACATCTATGGCACAACAATCTTTAAATATGTTACCAGCAGTAAACCTAATAAGTGAAACCTAATTTTTATTCTCACTCCCAGAAAGTATACTAATGTAGACCTATTTATAAAGAAATTAAATCACACAAATTAAATTTGCCTTTAAATGTTTCATATCAGAACCTATATTTTGATGTTTGGTTACAGTAGTGATTTTGTCATGCATTCAAAGTTTCAGACACACCTTATACAAATTTCCTAAATTTATTGACCTTATAAAAATTCCTTCTTGCAATTTTCAGAAACATCTAATCACGTAAAACTTAAGCTGCGCCATTGTGTTTTTGAATTAGAGTTGTTAGAACAAAACTAGTCAATACAGTAAAGTTGTACTAACCTCTCTTAATTTTGTCTGTAATCCTTTAATTGTTTCCTGACTTTCCTGAAGAACTGCTTCTTTTTCTTCTAATTGTTTCTTCATATTTCCCAATGGATCTGGTCTACCTCTCTGTTGAACAGAAATAATTATGAACATTACACCACTGTGCATGGTCAGTCTTTCAAATAACAATTTTACCACTTGTAGGTTATGAGTTTCAAGTTCATTAATTCAAATCTTGTATTTGCAAAAAAAAAAAAAATTAAAAGTAGTCGGGGAACGCTAACAGTAAACATTCTGACAGTACTAAACCCTCACCAATGTTGTAAGGAAACTTTCTGTTCAGTTGCTTTGCAGTTACAGGATATTGTAGTTTGAAATGTCAAACTTAATTCTCCAATTGTGCGCAAAGCGATCATGGTTTTTGAACTAATACAAGATGGAGACTGGAGAGCTGGGGTATAGAATGTATGTGAAATATAGGAAAATCACTAAGTTATAAGTAAAAATATTGCCTTCCCTGTGCACGATGACACAATATTTTGATTGAAATGTGTTCTATATCTAAATAATTTATCTTCTTAGCATGTGAAAATAAACCCAGGGAAATGATTCTGGACTGCAAAAATTGGAAAATAAGTGTTATTTCCTATATTTCATGTGCTTTCTATCACCCCCGTCCTCCTTGGATGTAGTTCAACCGCTAGAGATGCTTTATGCGCAAATGGAGAATTAAAACACTTTTCAAACAATTTCATATTTTTTTGATACATAAAAATCAAAATTGTTTTCTTTAAAACAGAGGCTATAGTACATAAATATTGAACTCAATAATTTAATAGTAAGCTAAAAAAAAAAAAAAGACTAAAGCAAGTTGTAGCCTATTTGTTGTGACAAATTTCAATTTTTATATCACTCTTTCTTTGAAACAACTTATCTTATAACAATATAAACACCTTTTTTTATAAATAAAAAAGATTTTCCTACCTCAATCCATTCTGAATCTCCTGAAATAACAGCCTGTTGTTTGTTTAGTAATCTCTCAATCAATGCTTGACTTTCAGAATTTGATAATGTTGAATTTTCAACAAGTTGAAGCAAATCATCCCCAGTTATTGCAGTTTCACTAACAGAAGCATCTAAAACAAACAATTGAAATTAACCTATCTTACAGTTACAGTACTGTATTCTTCTTGAGAAATTACAGGGGGTATTCAAATTGTAAAATAAATGACTAGCTTTTTACAAAAATAAAATTTATCTTATGAAAATAGATTTCACATAATTATTTGTATATTAACACATTAATGTTATTTACTTTCTCTTTCTTATACAACATGTTAAACAATTTCCAGTTTTTGTTATGGTTACTATTTAATTCTTGTTACTATAACTTCTTTTTTACCATTATTTCATTGACAGAAGAACACAGAAAATTGATTACAGTATGTATTATTCAATTACAGTATTGTATACCTTTTTATATAGTTCACAGAATAAGGTAATGAAACAAAATCAGCTCATGTCCAGAATTTTAACAGAATACCTCAACTTAAAGCGTTTCAAATCTCTTGGTTAGTAGAACTACTTACAGAGTGATCCTGAATTTGACCCCAACTCCAATTTCTTTTTCTTCTGTTGTTTCTTTGGAGTTTTTTCAGGTGTTCTTGGATCCTCATTTTTCATTTCAATTTCCACAGCTGGTTTGCTACTTTCTACAAGTGTTTCAGTTTGAAGAATTACTGCTTGTTCTGAAATAAATGCTAATTCTTCTACTGGCTGTGGTTGTTTTTCAATAGATTCAGTAAGAGCAGTTTCAGAGGTTTCATTATTTTCATTTCCTCTCTTTCTATCAGCCTTTCCTGATTTCTGCTTTCCTTTATTTTCGTTAGTTTTGACTGTGTTCTTCTTAATGAGTGGTTCAATTTCTTCTTTTGTCACCTACAAAATTAAAATTATTCATTAAAATACATTCTCACTCTTCATAATGGATATCAAGAGAGTAAAATAATCAATGTGAAATCACTAGGTCTATGTATTATTACAACTCTGATAGCATTATAACAACACAGTACAAATAATATACATCAATACAGAATTGGTGAAAGTTCCACTACACTATCATAAAGAGGAAGAAATTCCCCCCAAAAAAGGGTGGCATTTGGAATGGGTTGTAATGCATACAAAGAACTTATTTGTTTCGTCATGTCACTCACCAGTCACCACGCCTATATTTTCTCTACAAAATATGTCCATAAATTCTTTTGAACTTCGTTCTCAGGATGGTATAACAGTACATAACACACTGCACTTATAACCACTTCAATTCAATAATTATAGATTTTTTTTTATCAAATTCATTTAACTTAAATAATAGAAAAGCATGATAGATAAATACAACTTCAAAGGAACTTTGATGCTATATTTACTCAAATAAAAGGAAACACTTAGAAAATAACAACAAAAATATGCTTATGAATAGATGATGCAACAACAAAATGACAATGACTGAGCAGTTAGCAGTGATTTGTAAAACATAGTTCAGATTTTCCTTGAGGAAATTCTCTTTAAAACATTAATTGTTTTAAAGCAGAAAAAAATCTGCAGATGCCAAGGGTCAGTGCTCTTTGACTGAATCATTTTTCTTATCCGTCTTTTGAAAGAGGAAGCAGGGCTTGCATTTTCATTTTTATTACATACCAAACACTACAAAAACACACCAAAAACAGTGAAAGCATTGAACAAAATGGAAGAAAGCCCACATTAATTCACACCAAAAAAATTGTAAAATAAACAACAAAAATACTTAATATTTATAAATCTATGCATACACCAAAACCTTACAGACATGGTCATAAAATGTCTTCCAGATTTAAACTATAATGACAAAAATCATGCAAACTTGTGTTCATTAAAGCTAGAGTACAAGAGTAACAAACAAAATATAAAAGATGCCTTCTCTAGATAACTGAAGTAAGAAACTGCGTAAAAAACAGTTTTTTTTATTCCTAAAATATTATTTATAAAAAATAATGTGTCTCCATACACAGTAACTCATATTGTTCACAGGATTTGTCACTAATTTGTAAAACTATGTATTATCAAAAAGTACAGTAGCTTGTATAAACTGATGTCCAAAAAAGTTCTCAGAGCATAGTCATCAAGTCATATTATCTTAATTTTGCCAAACTCTCTAAATGCCTCGAAGAAACATTAAATTATTTCACAAATTTCATTTCTAGGAATGTAATTAACATAACACATATTCCTTTCAAATGGAAAATGGCGTACTACTCTACAGTACTTTTTAATTTCTTAACATTATCAAAGTTTAAGAAAAAAGTATTTGAAAATTAAAATAAAATTGAGAAGAAATAACTGTCTCAGATTTAAGCTGCCTAGATAGTATTTTATTATACATAAGCTATAATATATGACAACTTACATTGTAAAAAAAAAATTTAAATACATTTTTCAATGCCAGATTAATTCTTATTTTTTAATTTATAATTACAGTACAAACAAGGTATACATTTCAAAAGCATATGAACAGCATTTTTCTATACTAGCCACATACTTTGTACTGATAATGTGAAGGTCAAATACAAAGTACTTAGTTGAGTTATATAATAGTAATCTAAAAGTAGCTTTTTGAATTATGTGCTGTGTAAGAATTTTCTACACTAGACAGCTATAAAGCATACCACAGTGAACTATAAAACCATCCCACAGTTCAAAAACAGAAGCAACTTTCAAATAATTATAAAATCAACAACAACAAAAAAAAACTATCAAGCAATAATTTCCACTCAATACAAAAGTCTAATACTGATGCTGTGGGGAAGGTGATAATGGGTCAAGCAGTCTGAATACCTGTGATGACCTTCGGCTACTACTTCCTGATCTTTCTAATTTTAATTCAATATCATCCAAAGGAATTATTTCTTCAAAATGATTCAATTCTTTAACATCATCCCAAAGAAGACTGATGGGACTTTTTTCTTCGGGATTAATTAAGATGGATTTGGATGAAGTGAATTTTTCTTTTTTCTTCCGTTGTTTTTCCACCTGATCGAGTAGGTGGAGTTGGAAACGCAATTAGCACATAACATATACCCATGGAACTCATACGTATACATATCCATAACACTTATGACTTAACAGTGACTGTTAGTTAGTATAAGGTATATTTTACAGGTTTCCCATTAGCCATACTCATTACATTGACTGTTAGTCTGCAGTATATTATTTATAAACTGTTCATTAATAAATCCCTTTTGGTATTTTGATCTTGTAATAAAGCCATTATTCCATATTTTACAGATGAATGGCATAATTAATTACATGAGATGACTTCTGCATATTGTAAAATATTAAGATGAAATGAAGTAAAATGTTTCCTAATACTATATAATTAGTTGTGAAACTATAATGAAAAATGTGATCATGTAGATAAAACACATTCTTGTTTAATCAGCATCTTAATCTTATCTTTCATATGCAAATTTCACTTTAATCTAGGTCTATATAATTAGGTTATCACTAATCAGATTATTTCATCCCCTTCTAATCTTTTCATGATAATAAATTCCAAATGTAAGGAAAATAGCATTATTTGTAATAAAAGGTTAACTACGCTATTAAGATAGCCTAAAAGTAACATTTTGCAGAAATGAAAATACTTAGCACTTTAACACAACACATAGCTTTTTTAAATCTTCCAACACAGTTTTACATTATGGCTTAGTTCACTGTACAAAGGATTAGAAAAAATTGTCAACTTTGCTGAAATTGTAAAAAGAATGTAGCAATTGGTAATTATTATCTCATTATACATTTCAACGTGGAAACTTCCTGATTGCATATTTAGTAATAGTGTAAGAGTTGGGGTAATAAAGCAGCCAATATGATTTAAAACATCATAGGCCTAATATTTTAACATTTATACAATGTCATTCTCAAATGAAAATAATTCACAAAAAATATATATATATAAAAAAATTGTGAATTATTTTCATTTGAGAATGACAATGTATGAATATTGAAATATTATGATGTTTTAAATCATATTGGTTGCTTTATTACTCCAACTCTTACAATATATCTCATTGTACATTATATTTTCCCAACAAGACTGTAATGGACAATTTGTTAGCGACTATACAATATGCAAGAATAAGTGTTAAAATATCCGTTTCACTTACAGTGGTAGTTGTTGCATCACTGATTGGTTCACTATCTGGTTCAAATTCAACATGTAATTTAACATTTGTTGTTTTTGTTTTTGATTCTTTATGAGGTTTATGTTCTACAACCTCTTCTTTCTTTCCTGTCTGTTTCTTTACTTTCTTCTTCTTCTCTTTCTTTACAATTCTTCCTTGAGCTGAAAAAAATACATATTAAAAGATGACCGTTGCTTCTGTTTGTGAAATAAGGCTTTCACAGATACATGTTTAACAGCCTTTATGAAGTTTCCTACATTATAATATGAGCCTATTTGTAATTACAGTATTATTATGCTCTCATAAACAAATCTCAACTCTCGATTTGAGTTATAAAGTAAAAGTGATACCATATTCCAAATAATTATAATAATGGTATGCCAAAAGTGGTATCAGGTTCCACATACACTGTTCATTAAATAATCTGCACAAAGAAAATTATATCACACAGCCTTTTGCTTAAAAATTATAACAAAGAGTTTAAAAGTTTAAATATTTATAAAATACAACCATTTTCTTAATTATTACCTACTCCTTTAAAAATTAAGTTGGAAGAAATGTAATGAACGGAGTACTTACGAACAAGTAAATCCTTGTCTGATTTCTTCAATTGCTCTGCAACTGCTTCCTCGAAAGTAATCTCATGTGCAAAATAACGAAATCCCATATATATGGCAGTAAATAACAAAACAATAAACAACCCTATGTACATATACACTTGATCAAATGGACTTGCCCAAAAGGAATTTGATGAGCCTGAATCAGATTGGCCCAAATCCATGGTTTACTGGAAAAAAAAGAATTCAAACAATGTAGAAAGTTATTACCAGCACCCCATAATTAATAATTTTAAGAACTCTTCCACTGCTTCCAAATTTATGATTCAAACTTTAAGATACCAAACTTTTTTGTAAGAATCTACAGAATATGGTTGATTTCATACAATTTGGAAACGAAACTCAGTCAATTTAAAGAAGTGCCCTTACAAAACTTTATGTAAAACTTTTGGTAAATGATGACAAACCGTAATGTGATAGTGAAAATACAACTAATCTTACTCATAACTTTTTGATTTGTATAAGAGTCATTGTATTCCATTTTAAAATAAATATTTGTCATATCTTCCAAGTTTATCATTACTTTCATGACTACTCCAGATCAAATTGTTGTTTCAGTAGCCTACCGTTAAGTTACAGTACAGTTTTGTATTGATGGGAGATATAACATTGTTACAAATATCAGAAAATTTTGTGAGAAGTTTTAAAGGATGAGTACTTGGGTGAAACGCCTCTGCCAATCTCCTCATCAACTTGTTTTTCAGTAATCTCCACACCAAAAAAGGCAACAATCAAAGATTACTGGGTTTAGCAGCAGATTATCAGATTTTACATCTCACCTTCTGAGAGTGGAGATTAACTTATAAATTCAAGACTGGAGATTGACCTTTCTGAATCTGGCGATTAATCTATCGAGGTGATAACAGTTCTAACATAAATTCAATTAACCAGACCAAAACTCACGGTTCGATCATACTAGCTGGTAGAGATGGGCACCGGGGCATGAGTGACGCCATGTTCCGCGTCACACACAGTTTCCTTGACCGTACGGCTTGCAATACCGGGATACCGGTATCC
>JAQIWE010002047.1:0-14087 GCA_034698565.1 Campodea plusiochaeta | reverse complement strand
CTAAGGTGAATATCTCCACAACCGGTGATTTTTGTGAGGTAATAAAAATAATATGAGTTATTTATATCAAGAAGACTTCTGTTATAATATCAGAAAAGTCAATTTAGCTGTAAGTAACACTTTAATTAAATAATTTACAGAATCTGGATTGTCAGTGTTCAATGGTATCTATGGAACAACAATATGCATATATATAGTTACTTAAAATGATGATTATTAGGAGTTATCAGGTACTGGTATTTATTCAAACTATGATCGTCACTGAAATCAGAGTTGTTGAAAAAATAACTAATATGATCATCTGAACAATTTTGATTTGTTATTGATAACTTTTTATAGAGCACCACAATATCAAAAAATGACAATTATTTACTAAATTTTTCAAAAAGTTTGACATATGTTGTCATATTTCTAATCTGAATTTGAATGATAATAATAAAATAAATCTTAAAAAAATCCATGGATTTTTTCTTCGTGTACAAATATTCCTTATTTCTCTTAAAACCTCTAATTCTCTTGCCTTATTGCCTTCGATGAATTAATCTTCTAATTTTAAGAAAGCTCCCACCATCTTGTTGTGATGTCGATGATGCCTCTCCTTCTCTTTGTAATCGATTATTTTCATGAGTTCCCGCCAGAGGGAAAGTTGTTATGACTTGTAATGGAGTTTCGATGTTTTCACGAGCAGCCATTTTCCATCAAACCGCATTTTACTCACTCTCAGTATAGTCAAATAGATTCGAGTTTTGTTGTATAATGTATTATATAGTCAAATTGGACGCATTTGTTTTTGTTAGTAGTTTGTTAGTATTTATCTGACGGGAGGAAAATTGTCGAGTTTATCTGTTTGATGTGCAGATAATGGAATCTCAGTTAAGCAAAAATTACAGGGAAAAATTGTTCTTTTAGACTTCACTAATTTTAATAGATAGATTTTCGGAGATTCAATGGCTATTCTTGATAATAATTCATCTTCAAAATTATGGATTAGCCCACTTCAAAACACAATAAAATACTGGATTGACATTTCGTTTGCTATATTATCATACAAACATTTTCAAGAAATACAATACGTTGAGAAAGGGAAGTATAACATACAAATAAAGTTACAAAAAAGAGACACAAATTCAAAGAACAGATTTCACAAAACTGTTCCAAAAATAGTTAAGTCCAAAACCTGGAGCGTCGTTCATTTGTTTGTTACCATGTTTGATGATTTCTATGGCTTCCATTATCCGAAGTCTCAATGCAGAAACGTCAATCCAGTATTTTATTGTGTTTTGAAGTGGTCTAATCCATAATTTTGAAGATGAATTATTAATTTTAATAGATAAATACCTAACTTTCAGTTTCTGAGTTTATGCAGATAATGGAAGTATATTATAGTGGAACGAAAATTAGAGAAATAAAAATTGTTCTTTTTTTTAAGGTATCCGTGCAATCAGTCAGGGGCCTCGTTTTTCTACACAGCTTTTCTTTTCTCTGGGATATCGAGTACCGAGTACAGTAGAAGAAGAAAAGCGAAAAGAGAGAAATACGAAAAACATGTGTACCAGCAATCCAGAATACAAATATATATCCAAATGTTGACTTAACAGCTTGCCACGCTTAAAATATCCTAATTCACTCCGTCACTCCAATAATACTCAAAGTGACGTTTCTAAACTTAACTCTCAAGGTATATAACATCTCTTAAAACAACAGTGTTGTGAACAAGCTCTAAAATTAGACTGTTATATGGTGGTATGTTTACTTAGTCATTACACTGCTTTCACAGTATAGGACAAGGTGTGTATCATCACTACAAACTAATAGATCGAATAATGTTTGGAGAGGGGATAAAGATGGCGACAGGGGCGGGATGTTGGAGTCGAGACACTCATAAGTAACTCAGAAATAATTGCCAATTTAAACAAAAAAAAAGCCGAGTTTCTGGAAAATATTTTTAACTTTTTTTTATTTACATTTTTGCAGCAAATTTCTCATTACGGTGGATTTCACAAATTCCTTTTTATTATTAAAACATTTCATTGTCATTTCTCTTCATTTTTGTGAAATTTTACGAAAATCAGATTCCTTCAAGAGTGACTAACTGCGGACCCCCTCTCTCCCCGGCAGTAATGTCCAATGAATTTACGAAATAGGAAAATACGGATATACACTTTGACGTAATAAATGTTTGTTATTTGTTTGTTTATATTTGCCTTTAACTTTCATATTTCGTAACACGTTTGAAAATGAGTTTACAATAAACTTGAAAATTTACGGAATAATTCTGATAGGCTACTGTCTGAGTATAGAGCCTTATTGAATATGATTGGTCACCCTGTATACAATTATTCATTTCAAAGTCTTTACTGGAAAAAGCTTACCGCGTAGAAAATGTGCAAAAACTCCATAAAAAATAAACTCATTTTATACCATTATAATTCTAGCATTTTCTCTTTACATTCATTGATCTATTGTTCCAGAAGTTCTATGTTTTATGAAGCCTTTTCGTTTTATAACAATACAAAGCGAAACAGAAGCATGATGGTTATTTGAATTCCACATTATTATTGAAGCAGTATATAGCAGACAGCAGTCAAAAGTTAAAACTGTGTAAATGATGATGATAGCGAATGATAGGGCTCTTTGGAGCTTGTATTGTATGCTCATAGCAGTGGAAATGTAGTACAGAAGTTAATGATTGATGCCGGTTGATTTTTATGAATTGTATAGATAGGCCTGTTAGAGAGTGTTGAATGAAAATCGGTTTTGGAACAGTTGGCTTTAAAGGGTTACCTTCAGCTAAATTGAATTTTCTGATATTATAACATAATATTAGTTCTCTTGATATAAAATTAATAACTCATATTGTTTTTCTTACCTCCCAAAAATAATCGGTTGTGGAGATATTCACCTTAGAAGCTGTAAGAAAATAAGCTGTAAGGTAGCGGAGCAAGCGTGGTCCAAAACAAGACAACTGCAGATGTATGAATAAAATGATTAATTTGCATTATTTTTAAGTCGTTTTTCCTACCACTTAATAGATATGTGTTCTGATGTGTTTTCAGCGAATAATTTGCATATTTTCGCAAGGTAGCGAAGATGAACATTTCGATTTGTGCTACCCTGCAGAACTTATATCAACTTCTATAATAGAAATATCTTTTGATCCGTTGGGTCAAAAAAGGTCAAACTTTTTTTAATAAGGTAAGGAACAAGAAAATTACAGAAAATGATAAATTATCTGCAGGTAACCCTTTAAATTATCATAATAAGAAATTTGAATTTATTTTTTGACAATATGGAAGTCGAATGTGATTATTGTTCTCTTTACATAAAGTGCAATATAATATCAATATAATTATATGACCGTTCCGCTTAAAACCGTTTGAACAATTAACAATTGAAATTCACAACAATCACATAACAATCCCTATTTGCATAAAACATTACATAATTTATCCATATACCGAAAACACAGTAATAACTCAAACGATTTAATATATAACTATATAATACTTGGATATATATACAGGGTGACCCAATAAAAATGAGACCCTACATTTAGATCGTGATAAGCCCGGAAATACTGAGGCTATTAGAATTACGAAATAAAAACTGGATGAAAGACAATCTTGTTCTATTTCTAAAAATGTATAGTTTATAACCATTATTGACTTATTGCGGTTGTTATTGACTTCCACGTAAAGTTTTCCGTTAATGGCAGTTCCTATAACAACACCCAATTCAAAACCGGTATTTTCCTCTAAAGCGGCAACAAAATAATTTTTTTATTTTTTTTAATTAATTTTTCATAAACTATACCTTATATTTATTGTTCCGCTACATCCTTTAATAAAAATTAAAAACGATTTGCCTATTTTTCTAGTCGCTTTACATAAACTATCATTTCTTTTCTTTTTCCATCAGCAACGGACTTTTCACGTTATATTTTATTTCTAGGACCGTAGTGGCCGGTTGACGGCTTAAATTACTATAAAACCATACATTTTTGGGAATAAAACAAAAAAATCTTTAAATTGTTACCTGCAGATAATGAATTTCTGATTTTCTGTAACTTTCTTGTACCTTACATTATTAAAAAAATACTAAAAAAAGTTTGACATTTCTTGACCCTACGGATCAAAAGATATTTCCATTTATAGAAGTTGATATAAGTTCTATAAGGTAACACAAATCGAACTGTTTATCTTCGCTACCTTGCGAATATATGCAAATTAGTCGCTCAAAAACACATATCAGAGCATATCAATGAAGAAGTATAGCAAAACTAACTTAACAATAATGCAAATTAATCATTTTATTCACATAACAGTAGTTGTCTCGTTTTCGGCCACGCTTGCTCCGTTACCTTACAAAGGTGATCTAAGGTGAATATCTCCACAACCAGCGGTTTTTGGGAGGTAAGAAAAATAATATGGGTTATTTATATCATGAAGACTAATATTATGTTATAATATCAGAAAAGTCAATTTACCAGTAGCTGCAAGTAACCCTTTAATTTTTGAACATCTCGAAAATCCTATTTGTTCGTACAGGTTACATAGTATTACTAATTTACCTATACTGCTATAGTATTATAGTTATCTTCGGTACAGGTCGAAAAGAAAGATTCAACAAGATAAAGTAATGGGAAATTCTTCGACTTTGAAAATGATACTTTCTATAACTGCTCATAAGAATTCTTACTAACAACTTTTCTCTGAGATGCATTATTATTATTTCCATTTTTCTTTAATTGTCTAATAATCATTAAATTTTTAAAATTATACAAGGCTTAATATATATTTCTTTAATATTTATTACGGATTTCTTTAATTGTAAATAATTAGTCTATCTCTATATTATACAATAATTATTATATTTCTTTAATTATACGATAATTATTTCTTTACTTATATAATTATTTTATTTGCTATGTTTCGTAATGCAACTTTTCTATCACTACTATTTCTCTTTCTACTCCCATTTTTTTCTCCTCTCACTGCTGGGAGGGAGATTGAAATGTACTTGCGCAGTGGTGGCGGTTTTTAGATTTGGTAGCAGACGACTATTCACTCATGTTCCCAAGTAGGTGCTTCCATCTGGAGTACATTTCGCATTCTCGTAGTCCATCTGGCGTAGGTTTGCAATGACGAATAGATAGTTCCGAACGTGTTTTCACTGGGCTTCAGTTTGACAATGGCATTTAATGGGGATGGTGGCCCTTCTACGAAACGCCTAAGGACTGACTTCGAAGGTGGCACCCACAGGGTAAGTAACTCATTTATCTTACTCATATTGTCCATTTAAACCATTCTAACCTAACAACTACAGTACTTATTAGTTAAGATAACTTTGTCTTATTCCCTATTCGTTGAACATGGAATCTGTTTTCCTTCTCTAAAGCATGCTATTGTACGTTGTATAAGGTGTTTAAAAATATTATAGGCTACACTTTCAAAGAGATATTATGAATTATAAAATAAGCTTTATATTTGTATAATATTACAATAAGATACGATAACTTTTCTCATAAGAACTTGATCAAGTGCCGGTAGCGCATCGAATGTTTATAGCTTCCTCGCTCTGAAAGAAGTAACGGCTCATAACTCGCAATCTGTGCATTTTTATTGTTGATCTCCAATGTATGGGCCATGTGTTTTTATTCTCTGCTATTTTAATTTTTAAAGCCCGGGATAAAAGCATGAGTGGTTCGTGCACCAGTCATTGGTACATTCTTGAGGAATCGAATATCGCCGGTATTTGTCGACTTTTGTCGATTACAAGTGTAAATCCAGAATCAGACAGGATCTTTAATAGTATTTATTTATAATTCCTTACGAATTACTGGAGAGAAATTTCCTTTCACAGCGATAGCAATCAAATTTTAATTCCATTATTTAATATTAATCTTTATTTTTTATTGACAATTGTGATTAATCGTGATTGTTGACAAAATTCCATTGTTTACTCAAGTGCTGCATTACCATAATCAGATAATGGTAATATATATATTATATTTCATGCTTCTATCTGATAATTCTAATGAATTCATATTTTACTGTAATAATTACAATCCCCTCTCCATGATATGATATAATTTTGATTATATTGAGGAATGTGTGAATCATAAATTTATATACGTTTAGATAGAAATAAAATGAAGCTATTGAGTCCCCAAAAAGAAATAAAATTTTAATATATTAACATTGATTATATTGTAGTTATACATATATTGTAATGAGAATTGCGGTAAACTTTCACGATATCATTGAACATGGTGATTTTAATAGATAATGGTAGACAAGTTATACATTAATACTGAAATAATAATGAATGCTTCATTCTAGTTACTATGGTATATATTAAACTGATATGTCTAATTTCGTACAACATTAAGTTATCTTTCAGTTTAGTATCTGATTAAGAAGTTTTACTAATAACTTAATTGGTAATAATACTAGAGTTCAGAAAATATAGAAGTTAGAAAAATCCGTCATTCCACTTTTTTTGACAATTTTAGGGGAAGATGAATTAGTTGTATCTTTACTATACAGAAATATGTTTTCCTAAAATAATAATAATAAGCCTAATTTCAAAATTATTCTGTGCTTTCTGAAATCATTTAATTTCTGTGAACAGAATAGAATTTTCTGTAATACTCATCACATTGTTTGCCATGTAGAAATTAAATAAAATATCACTACGAAATAGGTGCTAATAAATATGGAAAGAACATATTTATTATTAACACACCAAATTTTACCACAAAATAATAGGTCACAAAATATCTATAGCCTACTCACGATTACTGTATGAGTGATGAAACAAATAAACTTAGAACTCGATTAGTTTTTAATCCCATTTTTGCATATCCAGTGTATACTCGAAGAATTACCTGAGTATTCACTAATTTCTGATTTTTTTAAGTAAAAGTTTAGATGCTATTATTTTAGATAGTATAAGCTCACAGGTATTTATGATTGATTCATATTTGTTAAGTTTGTCAAAATGGAGTAATAAAGACCAATAAAAAACTGTATATAACTGATAATATTTCGATATTTATGTAATATCATTATCAAACAAAGTGTTTATCAAACTAAGTGTTATGAATTAGTAGAAAACATTCTCGAAGATTTTAAAAAGAAAGTGATAAAATTCTAAAATATTTATTTGTTTCTTCCAGCTTCAATTGAAGAGAAGTTTTGACCAACTCTTCACGTAACTTAACTACTATTCGTTTCATCCCTCAAAGTTTCCCAAGCAAGTATCATTTCAAACATCCAACTTCTCTCTCTCTCTCTCTCTACTAGCCATTTCCTCCTAGTAATTAGGACTTTCTTGGAGTAATTTAACAGCTCAGATAGAACTTCTTACTTTAATGGGTCTACTGTATAAACAAGAAATTGCCGTGTTAGCCAGTTAATGATGAGCTTGGATAAATCACTTCATTTGATGCTCTAATGTATGCAGTGAAAAGTCCCAAGATCCAACGTTGCAGCATCAGTTATCATTTAAGGGTAAGTGGCTACGAAATCTCTAGACAATTTCTAGCTAGATAAGATGTACAGAAGCAGTCATTTCATGGAAAGGATTCTCAGTAGGACTCATTTTACCCACTGGAGGCCCACAGAAAAAGAAAGAAAAGAAAAGAACGAGATGGAAAAATAATGGATGACCAAATACATTTGCATATTATACCGTGTGGATGTTCATACGTTATTTAGATCAAGGTCGATACTATCTGTGTCAAGAATCAGGGATTCTACCGATTTTTTTATATATAATTTATTAACAGAGTTTTTTAAAATTCTATCATTAATTTCAAAATATGATACACAAGTTTTGTTTTAAAATTTTACACATTATAAAAACATTCTGGATTTCGTATTGTAGTGCAATTACCATTACCTTGTCTCTGTAAATGAAGATATTGAAGAAAGAACGGAAATTAAGTTTTTATATGATAATTAAATCCAGAATAATGTCGAAATTTTATAAGAAAAGATTTACTTTAATTGTTCAGAAAAATTGGTGTCATGATGGGAAGGGTTACTTGAAAAATAATATTACTGTGAATGTTGATTAATAGTGTAAAGGAGAGAATATAAGTTTCAATTTCCTAATACAGTAGTATTTTACATTCAGGTTTTATGGCCAGGTTATATTTATTTTTTCAAACATCCTCATATATAGGGTAATTTATCTGCAAGAAGATAATTAGAACATATTGATAATAATTGAACCAGTATGCACCATCTTTTTATTTGAAATATTTGTTTTGAAAATTAAGCTGCCCCTAAATACTCGTAAAACATATTTTTATTTGAAAATGAACTTCTTATTTTGAAGTATCGTCATCTTTTGAAGGGCGAGTTATTTCTAATTTATATTCATTGTAAACTTAAATGACTACTTGATCTATTTCGAGTCTGTAATTATTGTCACTTCTAAAAATATGAAAAACAATTATTTTCTATAGGAGTGTATTTTTGTAGAAGTGTAATACATGCATGTACTTTTGAGAAAGTAGTAATGCAATCTCGAAAAATCTGTCACAAAATAATAAATCATCAGATTCCCTTATTATTGTACAACTTCGAAATGTGCACTTCGCTTTCGTACGATGGAAATATTTCCGCTTGTTGAAAGGTTATAAATTTTTCATGACAAGAATAAGAATATTTGAATTATAATAGGCCAATAACTCAATATTGAAAAGAGAGATATTATAATCTATACAGCAATTCAATTTGCTCATGTCAGAGGAAAAAATATAATGTGATGTGACACTTCAAATATATTGCTACAGATTTTTTTTTTCTTTTTCCTTTCAAAATTCTTACAAACGCATTAATATTGATAGCAACTTATTTATATATTTTTAGACATTTATAATGAAAATAAAAATAATAATGTATATTACATTGCTTGCTACATCTGTAATAAAGCGCTTAAGAAAATAAAGATATCATTGTTATATTAATTATTCACGGTTATTGAGTAATATTGCGGTATGCAATACTGCTTAAGGTAAATTACTATATAAAATAAATTTTTACCATTAAAAATGAATTAACTTTAAATTCTTAGGCGAAGGAGAAGTAATAAATACGTTATAATTCAATTTTACTTTAGTAAACATAATCTTAAACTGTTTTACGTGCTGGAAAAATACAATTAAAATGATCAATGAACCTAAACCGAAAGTATCTGACGAATCTTGATAACTAATAGTGTATTAGCATCTCTTTTAATATTTTGACTTCGTTGAAATTTGTATGAAGAAGAGCAACTTAGTTACCAATAAATGCATTTGTCATTTTGATGGCACCACCTACCCCTGCCGATCTTACAGGTACTTACGTCATATTTTCATCCATTTCATACCTTTCGAGGTATCTTGTGAAGTGGTGAGAACTGATACACATATAATGACCCTAGTTTGCAATGTTTGTTTAGGTAGTATGTTAATAAAATGGAACTTCAAGATTTATTACAGAATATACAAGAATCTAACAGTACATATTATTCTGCAAAATTCGAAAATTTCAGAATTTTTTTAATGATATTAAAATTTTACTTTTTATCCCTGGTATTTTGGAAATTCTGATGAAACAACAAAAATGAACTTTTATTTCCAGCATACTGATTTTGATATACATCATTTCATATTGTAAATAATTAAATCTCTTACAATGATTTACTTTTGTAATTTCAGTGGTAGTTCTTTCAATTTCCCTTTCCAAATTAAAATATTCAGTCTCATCCTTTCGTAGTACAATATTTGGTAAAGTTTGTTCAATTTTCAAACTAATAAACAAACTTTAGATAAATCCTATGAATAATCTATTTTTGTGGAAGAAAAAACACAGAAAGAAAGTAGAGCAAATTCTATCTGCAAACTGCACCAAAGATTTAACTGGCGGTGGAAAAAATACCTAACCTAAAAAACAACGATCCTAGCAACCCAAAAAAAGGTTGAATTCCCAAGGGTAATCCACTAATAATGAGTGTGAAGTTGACCAACCCTGTAGATCCGCCTATACATCTGCAAGACGAGTGAAGGAGATAGAAAGACGGAAGAGACGAGACGGAGATATAGAAATTGGCGTAACTATCTAAAATACTTTCCAGAGAGGCAGCTGTCTCTTATAATGCTCAACACGAATGATGCTTCAGGTTTTACTTTAATTTTCGGATGGTGTTGTATATATTGCTTAAAATTTTTGACGGAGGATTAACTGGTGGATCAAGGGGAAAAATACTGATCTAATAAGTATATCTCTTTTACTAGTTAACACATTTTCATTTGAAATAATACAATGTAACTTCATGTTTGAATGTAGTAAGTGTGTGAGTAGAATATTAAAACTAAAATATAGTAATAGATTTGGCATATATTACAGTAAGAAATATATAAAACTTTTTTTTAAAGAAGGGAACAAACGGCAATTATACTAATGAAATCTCTGCTAACCAAATAATATAGCAATACCTTTTGGAATTCAATATTGCTGGACTCGAACAGTACAGGGTGGTAAAAAAACCGGGACGCTTTTATAGAACATAATATTTTCTGAAATAATGAAAATAGAAAAATGAAACAAAAAGCATATTAAAGATTTCTCGTTTTCTTTCCAAAAATATATGGTTTTATGGTAATTCATATCGTATTCCGGCCACTAAATGCTTCAGATAAAAAATAAATCGTGAATGATCGGTGTTACAGTGGAATATAAGAAAAAATGATTTCCTTTGAAAACGACAGGAAAAAGAAAGGAAATGTTTTTAATAGTAATTAAAGGATGCAAGAGAGTAACAGATATATGTTATAATTTATTAATAATTATGAAAAAAAAAACTTACTTTGTTGCTGCTTTTTTGAATCGTAATAGAAACTTCCATCAACGACGAATTTTATGTGGAAGGCCCTAGCGGTCGTGATATGGTATGGATTTTTCAGATGCTCTGTCAAATGCTCTTTCACGTGGTTTTTACCTCGCTTCATTAGTTCAGAAAATATGACTTTCTAAAAAAAAACGTCCCATTTTTTTATTTTTTTAACCACCCTGTAAGTATTATTACCTTTCTAAACTATATTTAAATTTCAAATATATATATATATATTGAACTCGTGGGATCTTTCTATTGAAATGTACTGTAAGAACAAATGAAAATATCCATCACCACTGATAATACTGATACAGTAGTAACACTAACCGTATATATTCCAAAACAAAAATCTGAAAATATTTTATTATAATTAATTTGATATTGTTATTCTGTGGAATCTGTCAACTTACTGTATGTAAACAGAGTATGTAAATAAAGATATATTCTCTCTCTTTTAAATAAATAAATAATACAATTATCCAACTGATTCTTCATTCCCAGTGTTACCAGCAAGACCATAAAACCAAATTAAAAGTTTCATATTCTTATATGTTTTTATATTCATTCACAACGTTGTGAGCTTGAATCGAAAACCCCTCATCGTGTCTCTATACACCAATGTAGTTGAAACGTGTGGAGACATGGGCAGGGGAGAGAGAGAGTGGGGGAGGGAGGGAGACATGGGAGAGACCAGAGGGAGAGACATGGGAGTCTCCTTTGAGAGGGAGTTAGATGAGAATAAAAAGCGATCGAATAGGAAGTGAAGAAAAAGTATTGTGATCCTCCTCATCCCTTCTTTTTCTTCTTTAGATTGAGAAGAGAAATCGAAGCAAATTTTTCTCCTTTTTCTGCCTCCACCGGAACACTTTCGTCACCAAATTGCACAACTGCTAAAAGAAAAGTAGGAGAGGAATAGTCACTGCTGACGATTTCATTTTCTACTGTCAGGAAGAACTTGCTCTTTAGGTGTAAAGGTCAATTTCTGTCTGCTACTTCAAGTGACGAGGATCACGACATCATGCTTCAATAAAAAGTAGCCAGTCTAGCCACACCTGTGGTTAATGCAACAGAACATTACATTCCTTCCTTGCACGTTCAAATGGAAGGTGAAATCTTATTTCAATGCTGAGTAGTACAGTATAGGTGGTATTTGGGTGGATGAGGTGATACGGTATAGGTGCTGATGGTTAGGTGGGTGGATGTGGTGGCAACGGTAGGGTGAAATACTTTCCTGGATTTCTGTGGTTTCAAGGAAGGAGAAAATATGATCATGATTTCTTCACACTATGGAATTAAGTCATTTTGTTTTCTTGTGTTGTTCATCTTTGTTATTAATACTTTCTATTTCACTGTATAGACAACAGAAAACTGCTTCAATTCAAATATTGATTGAGATTGAAAATAATTGTGTTTTTGTTGAAAGAGCAAATTTGTCATTGATGTCGTAAAATACATTTTTCTAACTTGATCGATTCCGGTAATAATGTATAATGAACCGTTTTCCTAAGGAAATCTGAATAACCTTCTTAATGGTATTAGAAAATGAATTATGAGTAACCTTAATGAAGAATGTTACCTAAAGAAGTTGTCATTATTCAATATACAACATAACAAACACAAAGCTACTGTATATTTGTTACTTCAACAACAAAGTCATATTTGTTACTTTGACCACCTTGCTGATGAAAGAATGTGCGTTCGAAATTGAGAAACTATTCTCGATTATTGTATTTTCCTCCATCACCTTTAAGACATTACTGTATTGTAACTTTATTTAAAAAAATACTGTATGGTGAAAGTGAAAAAAAGTAATTATAAAATAAATGATAACTATGGTCGTAGTATACATATACTGTAATACTTCAACAGCTACACTATGTACTGACAACGCATTTTCAGACTTAAATCAGGTTAAAAATCTCTATTTTTCACAATAATTATGATAGAGTATGCTGTATAATGCATTGTAATCTCGCTGTATAACGTCCATATTTGAATAATTCCTTCACTATAATGTTGACGTTATTCGATTATACTTTCACTCATAACGAAAACAAAACTTGATCAAAACATACAAGATAATGGAATAATAAATTACCACTTTGTGATATCCAATATATAACGTACAGTGAGGATAAGAAATTTTCTAACCAAGTTTGATTATTTTTGTTTTTTTGTACAGATATTTTTTTTGTACAGATATTTTTATTTATGTACGGTATATTTTCTTCTTTATTAAATAGTAAAGGTTATTCCAATTGTAGCGTTCGTATTATGAACAAAATGAACGATGCCCTTGTACAGAAATACATTAAATTTCCCTTTTCATAAAATTCTTTAGAATCTATCAAAGATTTTTCTATTTACTAACTATGGAATTGATGGAAATATAGGAAAGTTAATCCCACCTAATTATTTATTATTAGCCTTTTCAATAGCTCAATAATACAAAAACGAAAGGTAATATAATAACAATAATTATGTTGTAATACTTCAACTTTTATTTTGTGGAGGGCAAAGTAAGGTCGTATCTGTTTTTTTCTACTTTAAGTTATGAATTGAACTATCACTTTATTTTAAATTACTTAAAATATATAAAAGAATTCTACAATGTTACTTCAGCCACCTCCTAATGACTTTAGCAAATGAATAGTATTTTAAAACCTAACAGTTTTTCTTCCATGATATTTAAAAATGGCACTTTAGAATATTGATTGTGTCTTGGAAAAATTACAGTAGAATGTAGTGTAACCTAACTTATATTACAGTTTACATATTTATGACATGCGTTTCTGAATTCTTTTGGAATAAGTTATATATTCATAGTTCTTTTTGGACAGTTGAAGCATAAAACGTTCGTCTGGCAGGAGATCGATTTTTTTAAGTACACAGTAAAATGTTTTCAGTACTGTTTACCCCTATAAAAAGCATCAGACATAAAAGTATCAACATTGTATATCAGTATACTGTAGAAGAAAATAATGCTGTAAAGAATAAAGTAGCTTACTTGTCTATTCTCAAGTCAATTCTAAAACCACTTGATGATGGTTTGAAATAAATGATAGATGTTACTCCTTTTCTAATCCACCTGCTTCCTACTATAAAAGAAGATTGATCGTAGAAAAAGAGGTCTGCTGGTAGTCTACATTTAACGACTTACAGTTGACAAAAGTAAGAAAATCAAACAATAAAACCAA
>JAQIWE010002046.1:0-14087 GCA_034698565.1 Campodea plusiochaeta | reverse complement strand
ATCAGGCAGTAGCGGTTCGTCTGGCAGTTCTTCAGGTAGTAGCGGTTCCTCTGGCGGTTCTTCAGGTGGCAGTAGAGGTTCATCAGGCAGTAGTGGTTCGTCTGGCGGTTCATCAGGCAGTAGCGGTTCGTCTGGCGGTTCATCAGGCAGTAGCGGATCGTCTGGCGGTTCATCAGGCAGTAGCGGTTCGTCTGGCGGTTCATCAGGCAGTAGCGGTTCGTCTGGCGGTTCTTCAGGCAGTAGCGGTTCATCTGGAGGTTCTTCTGGAGGCAGTATCGGTTCATCAGGAGGTAGCAGTGGATCAATGGGCGGTGGCGGAGGATCAATGGGTGGTGGCGGTGGATCAATGGGCGGTGGCGGTGGATCAATGGGCGGTGGAGGAGGATCGATGGGCGGTGGCGGAGGATCAATGAGCGGCGGTGGAGGATCAATGAGCGGCGGTGGAGGATCAATGAGCGGCGGTGGAGGATCAATGAGCGGTGGCGGAGGATCAATGAGCGGCGGTGGAGGATCAATGGGCGGTGGATCAATGGGCGGCGGACAAATGGGCGGTGGACAGATGGGAGGTGGACAAATGGGAGGCGGACAAATGGGTGGAGGTTACGTGTACGGAGGTGGACAAATGGGTGGTGGCTACATGGGAGGAGGTGGATACATGGGCGAAGGTGGTTATCTTGGTGGAATTCCAGGTGGATATGCTTTTCCCAACTATGGTGGTGGTATGATGGAAAGTCCTATACCACAATGCGCCTGTTGCGTATTTCCTACAAATAATAATAATAATTGTGTGCCAGTGGACTGTGGTATTCAATGTTGATGATGCCCATTATTTTTATGAATTTTAGTTACTTATTACGTATAGACCACTATTAATGTGAATTATAGACTAATATTTTTAATTTATTGTTAAATAACTTCCTTATCTGACTGAATAAACAAATAAAATGTATTAGCAGTGATAAAATTGTTTTACTTGTTTTTAAATTTCCAAGAGATACATTTTATATGAATGTATAAATCATTTAGTATAAAATTATAATTGAGAACAAAATATTGTAGCTTGTTCTGGATATAAATAAAAGGAAAATAATAAATAACTAAACATTCATTCATCTCTTTTGACTTGAAATGGTAAATTTTGATATTACTACAGCACATGATTTACAGAAATAAGAACAATAATTATGTTTCAGTACTCTTCCTTCTAAATAAGGAGAAGCGTTTATACTAACATATATTGTATAAAGATAAACAGTACTCAAATTCTAACTTGAAATCTAGTAGAAAATTTAACTATAATAAAATATTTCAGAAAACTCTTTAATTTCACTTTAACTTTTTAAACTTTATTATTTATATATTTAATATACTAAAATCGTATATAATTATATACGATTTTAGTATATTATTAGTTAGGAGTATTTTTATAAATAAAAATGATAAAAAAATATTTTAAAAGTGAGATTTCAAAAGTTCCTAACGATAGAAATAAATTAAAATAATTTCTGCCACGAGCACACTAGATAGTCGATATTATTTTATACTCAGAAAACAGACAATTTCTAAAATTAATATCTAACTGTTGTATTTTAATTAAAAGCATCGCATATTATATGATACTGTTTTCACAGCATTTGCGATATGTATAAACGTCAACGGTTTTGAATTCTATAGAAATTCATTATGGGATTTTTAACAGAACAAAATAATTATCTGTCGATATTATCCATACAATTGTGCTCTTTTGTAAAATATTCTGACTCATGATACGTTATATAACTAAATTATAGAAAACTTGATTATTTTAGTTCCATTCCAACTAGACAATTATACATACAAATAGTTTCTAAACCCAGCAGATCATAGTCTCAACAAAAAAATTGTATAATCTCAATAAGACTGAAAGTAAGCATGGATTGCTCAGACAAATAACTCAGAATTTGAACTGAGGTAATTATACGACGCAAGCAATAGAATTCCTGGCAAATTTTTAAAATTTCATCACAAAAAATACTTACGATTTGTGGTAATAGCATACAGCAGGAATTTAAATATCTCTTCAAGGTAAAAATTTTGAAGAAGTGTAGAAATTAAAGTTAGTAATATTATCCCTTTCAGTTTGAAGAGAAAATATTATACCTGCTTTGAAAATGGAGGAACGGCAGAAAAAGTTTTCTAAAATATTTTACGATATCCAAATCGGGATATTTTGTCTTGAGTTTAGGAATTATTGTAACTTTTAGTATAATAGAATCGAAAAATAAAGTTAAAGAAGATTAAAAATAATTCTTATTTTCATTCCATACAGGTGATTGTAAATATTGTATTTTACAGTTATACAGTAGTTTTATAGCAAATATTATTTTTGCTATAAAACTACTGTATGTATAGAAAAAAAGTTGACGAAACAATATAAATCCAAGAATTGTCGCAATAATAATATTGTAAATATGAAATGGAGTCATAATACTCTGAATGTCAGGGAAGTTTAAGATCAACAGTAGGCGGACTTCTTTAGAACAGAGCTATAAAAGTTCAATTCGAGTGGGACTCGAACCAAATACCTTTACACAAACAGTCATGTGGACGAAATTTAACTTTTTTATTCTCTGCTCACCATAACATTAGTTGATAAGGTCATGTTTATTGACACTTTTATAATAAGCCTTTAAATGATATTATAAACAATATCTGTTATATTTTTCATGTGAGTGGCCTCCATTTTCAAGGAAGCAGAAAAATATCTGTGCAAAAAACATTTTATTAAGCAGTATTTGCAATAAAATCAGCAGATATGATTGTGAATATTCGTTCAATTATATTAATATTGTTAATGTTAATTTCTAATTTATGGACAGCAGATATTTTTGTTAGTGGTCAAAGTAAAGTTCCACCAGGACGAGTTACTAGCAAACCAGAAAGTTCAAGTAGTTCACAAGGACCCTCAAAAAGTAGTTCAATAAGTGGAGATAATTATGGTACACCAAAGAACACCAAACCAGTCGGTGTTGGAGTTACAAATAATCCGGTTACCGATCAGCAAAAGATTAGTACCAAAGCAGTAATTATAACAACTGCTACGACTAGTACTATAGGAGTTCCTACGACACAGAAGACACCTGAGTTACCGGAAGTTGGTGATGGAGATAGTTCATCTGGAGGTAACATAGATATTCCAATGGGGAATCAAGGTGTCTTGCAAGTCAGCGAGGCGAGTTCACTTGGAAGTCCAGGAGGAGATATTGTTAATCAAGGAAGTGCAATTTCAGAAAGTGGAGGAAATATACAAGGAAGTGCAGGTGTCTGGCAAGGTCAAGTCGATAGTTCACCAGCAGCATATAGTATTGATAATCAGCAAGAAAATCCAGTAGGTTTTCAAAGAGGTCAAATGACTTATTCTGGAGGAAATGCAGCAGGCGATAGTCAAGGTGATGGTGTTATTAATTCGCAAGGATTTCAAGTACAAGTAGAAGATTTGCCAGGTGGATATTTAGGAAATTATGGTGGAAATCCGGGTGGAATTTATCAAGGTGCTGGTCAAGGGAGCTTTCAAGGTGGTCAAAGCTATCAAGGTGCTGGTCAAGGGAACCTTCAAGGTGGCCAAAACTATCAAGGTGCTGGTCAAGGGAGCTTTCAAGGTGGTCAAAACTACCAAGGTAACCTGGAAAACTTTCAAGATGGTCAAGGGATGGGTATTCAAGGCGGCCAAGGAAATTTTCAAGGGGGTCAAGAAACTATTCAAGGTGGTCAAGGAAATTTTCAAGATGGTCAAGGAAGTTTTCAAGGTGGTCAAGGAAATTTTCAAGGGAGTGAAGAAACTATCCAAGGTGTCCAAGGACTTCAAAATGGTCAAAACTATCAAGGTCAATTAAATAATCAACTTGGACAACAGCAAATTTATAATGGACAAAATTCAGGTGTATATGGTGGTGCTGGCTTTCAAAATAATGGGGTACCCGGTGGTTATGTGGACAACAGTGGAATATACGGCAATAACCAAGAACAAATTTATGGTTCATACGGCCAGCAGCCGGATTATGAATTTGTGGTGAATGAAATAGGATATAAGGAAGGGTATGGTGGACAGCAAACTGTTAAATTATGTTCATGTTGTGTTATTGAACCAGTTATTAACTGTGTAACAAGAGATTGTTCTAATGTGATCTGTAAGTATGTCAGATAATGTATAGAAATTTGTAGAATATTAAATTACATTTTGATACGTATTAGAATATTTATTTAATTTTACTTAAAAGTCATAAGTACTAAACTCATTTATAACTTTCATAATGAAATATGATTTCCTAAAAAGAATAATTTTCCAAATTATTGTGTTATGGATTAATATTAAAATTCAATATTACTACTGGATATTTTTTCCATGCAGGAATATTGTACTACGTAAAGCAGCAATGTAGCATGTAGTCGCCACAAATGTAAAACATATAAAACATATGTTTACTGTAAAGCATAATTATAAGCCAGAAATTACTATGACGTCAATATATCATGATGTTGTAAATACAAAAATATATTCCACCTGTACACGTTTCTACATGAATCATAAAAGCATATTGACTTATTTCAATGTCCTTCAGCACTTTACGATATCTCCACGTGCATTGGAAGTTATATTTCTACATTCGAAAGCTATACATTTTTTTCTGTAGTCCTAAATTTTTTTTAGAGTTTTCATGGTACATTTATTATAATGAATTATTAAAAAGAGGGGGGAATACATAATGTAAGTATTAAAAAGGTGTTGTCGATAATATAAATGCAAATAAACTTTGGCAGATATGAGGATTGAACCTGATGATTCCCTCATTTCAGATTTCAGCCTGGTACACCAGTAATTTCAAATATATTAAATTTCGAAAAATCTTCTCTTCAAATTTCGTAAATGGCGGAAAGTGGTAATAACAGTCTACAAAGGAAGAGACATCAATTTACACAATCTCCCAAAAAACTAATTTGGCTTTTGATATAACATATATTAACATTCTTGACCTTCTCGAAATATTAGCAATTATATTTCGAGAAGCAATTATATTTCCGAGAGTTAATATTAACATTCTTGACCTTCTCGAAATATTAGCAATTTACAAATTAACCAAATTCACAATCTTCCAAAGCTAATTCCCTACCCAAAACACTAATCAAAACTGCACCAATGTAAACCCAATGGTACCCCACAGTCAAAACCCTACATTTCTTTGAAACCGAATGAAACTCTAAAATGTAAATTTTAACATCCTTAAGCAAAACCTTTTCATCCAACAAAAGCTCTTTAGTCTCAAACTGATCATATTATAAATTCCAACCATGAACATTTATATATACACCCCTACGCTTTTATCAACGCATTATGACAATAGGTCCCTGGAGATGCACCCTAAATGAATGTTTCTAACACTACGGTATATACCAAAGTGGTGCCAATTCTGGGGGTAAAGGAGTGTTTCTAGTACTTTTAAGAATCTGAAAGTGGTTTTGTATTTTTCAGAAATCCTTCAGATATAAGAGAATTCATTACAAAATTTTACTCTTTTTTCTTAACACCAGTAAAATTATTCACATTTTTCTTTGTTCTGTTGAAATTTGTAATTTCAATTCAAGATTTTTAGGTAGAATTAATTCAAGTTAATTTATTATAAGGAAATGAGACCTCGTCTGAAAATGGTAAAGATTCTAAAATAATGGATATAAATAAATTACAGACTAACACCATGAAAATGATGTATTATTATACAAACTGAAGTTGCATCAAAATTACAAAATATTCTCACAGATTCCCATATCGAATTTGCTCACTCTGTAGCTATTCTACTTGTAGGGAGGAAGGAAGTGGGATAATATGCGGATTGCGAAAGGGTTTCACAGTAAACACATATCAAATATAAACTTTCGTTAAATGAAATTGACTAAACTTTTCTTACAACTGCCAAATGAAAGAGTGATTTGGCTTTCCTGTATGGTGGAACAGGTTTACACTGTTCTATGTTTCGAAGCTCAGTAAGATTCCACTCACTCCAGCATCATCGACGCGAAAGAAGGCGAAAAAAGAAAGGGATAAACCTATACCAGATTCTACTAATTTCCAGTACAATTTCCTCACAGATTTAGTACCTTACGAAACCACCTCATTACTAACACTTTGCCATTCCTCAGCATCAAAAACTCCCTTTTCCTCCTCTCTCTCTGTACACTTCCCTGTCAAAATTCATTCTCTCTCTCTTCTGCCTCTACTTATTTGAATAATTCAATCGAGCGCTGAGGGAATTCAATTATTAGGCTACCTTTTATTTTCAAAGAATTGCAAATAGCAGGAGGAGCGGGGTAAAATGAGGAGTAGTTCGTTGCAGCAAAAGCAATTGAAGGCGTTCCTTTCTTTTTCTCTTGTGTAGTTTGCACATTTTAAACAGAAGAGAAAACGTTCGCGGGTGTGGGAGAAATAAGGTTGAGGTGGACCCCAAGATGGTACCCGGGACAATGAGGGTTTTAGGGGTTTTCGAAAAGTGGTTGGATGGTCGAGAAGATGAAGGAGTTTGATTTTATGATAATAATTGATGGTATTGAATTAGATATACATTATATATTCGAATCGTCCTAAAAGTTAAAGAAATACAAAAAATAACCTGATCGAAAAAGGTTAATCATTTTCAATAATTGAGAGTTTTGCTGGGATTATATTGTATTGTAGTTTGGTTATATGCAACCACCTTAACAAAGAAAAATATCCTTTTCTCACGATGGTTGTGTAGCTGTTAAGCAAATGGTCTGAAATATAAGCAAGTAATTTTGTTGAGAAATCTTCCACTCAATTATAAGAAGAACCTCAATATGACCAGCTCACTTTGATTCATTGATTTACTACACTTTTAGAACTGGAATTATTCTGAATTTGGTTACAATTTCTAACTTTATTTTTTTATATTAATCCCACAGTAGTTCTTCAAAAAGCTTACTTGTTTCTGTCTATCATTTGAATTCGAACCATTATCTTTCTTCGCAGAATAGGTATTTTATTTCAAGAGGTGAAATAGCTTTAATTTTTTAACATATAAAGTGTGAGAAAACAAAGTTCAACTCATAATTTTAGCAACGGTACAGTGCAGCCTATTATTAAATATCAAAATCAATTACTTTAAGGGTTTGTAACTACTTCAAATAAATCTTAAACAAACATCCTTTTATAATAACTGATAGACAGAATTCTGAACTGTCAGAATAAACTGAACCTGAGCTATATATAGTCAGAGATCATGATCTTCCATTATAAATCCTTCACTCGCGAAGATCTAATCACAAATCTCTGAACTTTAAAACCCAAAAATTTTGCTACTTGAACCGCAGAAATTCTTCTTATCTCAAAGGTTTGTCTAAACCAGATGAAACAGCAAAACGTTTGGCAATATTTTGACTGTCTATTTGCCATTAAATACCCATTTTCATTCTCGTTCTAGCATTTTTGTTTGGACTTTCTTCAAAGTTAGAAAAGATAATTCAAACAATAATGCCAATAAGTGAATGAAAATGGGTATATAATAGCAAGCAGACAGTCTAAATATTCCTTAAATAAAACCCTATATTCTCCCATATTTCTAAACCCTGATGATAACCCTGTATTCAGCCTGGCTTGCTAGAGGCAATGCTTGTGCTGGTGCTTGCTCTGTTGAGGGGCCAATTTGTGTATAACGCCCTCTGTTGGAATATTGGGTGGATGGAAATTGAACGAAGCGTGAAATCTCTTGTGGCTTTTTCTTTCCTTCAGCTCAAAATAAACAGGACCGTGTTAAGATGGGGTTGGTAGTGGGATTTTTTTGTGCTGGAGGAAAAGGTCGATATTTTATAGGCTAAGTTGGTGGTCGGAAGAGTTAAGAAAATTTAAGAAAATCCAAGAAATATAAAGAATGATTGTGATTATTTTTTTTTTTTTTTTAATCTTCATTTTTCTTAGGAGGGAGATATCAATTTAATATATATATCAGTGATTTTATAGTTTCTTAAAGTCCTATTTTATGCTGAGAGTTTCTTGAGATTTTCTGTTATGAATAAGATAAACTTTTTCCTTCTATTATAATTTGCATCTCTATCAGAAAAAGGGCACAACCGATTGCACAGTCTGCAAATTTCAGAGGATTAAGGTAGCTTACAAAGTGGTCCACAACAAGAGAGAGTGTTTGTCATTGTGATATTTGCTAGCTTTGAAATTACTCCTTCATAAGTAAATCCAAAGACTTAGGTAGTGACGTCATACAGTGTTAAATCCATATATGGGAAAGTGGAACATCATGTACGTGGAAAATGGAACCACAAATCTTCATTGCTTGTCTTTATTAAATCTGTTAATCATTAAACCAAATATGCTGAAAAATATTTCTTACATATCAACATAGGTGCTTCTAGTGATATATACTTGTAATAAGGCAAAGCACCTTCTTTATAACAACTATATACATTATAACAGTGTATAAGTATATACAAGATTCAGATCTTTCTCAGATTCCAGCATCCAGCGAAAATTCTACAAGATCTTTCATCTTTGACATAATGTTTCTGAGGCTAGAAGTTTCTTGCATAATGTTTTGGTAATAAAATACGGTCTTAAACTTCCAAAAATAGGTATGATTTTTCAAATTTTCAACTAAGGAACTTTAGTCTTTATCAAGAGAATGTTTCTCTTGATAAAGACTAAATAAGTTCCTTAGTTGAAAATTTGAGAAATCTTACCTATTTTTGGAAGTTTAAGACCATATTTTATTACCAAAACATTATCTTTGACATATTTGATGGACTCCTATCTCAGCAAATGAAAGAGAACAATCCTTCGTAAATTTTTGAGTTTTTTGTAAACTCATTTTTAAACAGTACTACAAGATCTCTAAACCTTTCATCTTTCTCCGGCCCTATAGTTGTCCTCTGTAGCAACCTAATGCTTAGATTGTGTTGTAGAATGTGATGTATATAGTATGCAAACGAACTGCATTCACACACACTCACTCATGTAGCTCTACAAATGCTTCAGGACATACTAGAGAGACTAGAGAGAAATAAAAAAGGATGCTTTCTGCTGTACTAGATGTCCTGAGGATGTTGAAAATATAATACATCGTCGTTGCAATGTGAGTTAGAGAATGCTCGGGTAGGAAAATAGAGTTAGCATCGTCGAGGTATATTTTATGAGGGAGAGACGGGGGGAAGGGCTTTTGTGTTTCGTTGATGTTTAAAATATGTAAAATGATGGAAATTTGAATAATGTTGTGCTAAAATGGTAATTATGTTTTAACAACAGGAAGAATTTTGGTGGTGTTTCTTTTTTGTTGGAGATGTTTTATGATACGAGAAATTTCAGAGTAGTACATGGTTAAAGACATACATATCTCTGATTATAAAGAACAATGGTAAGGACGTGAAGATTTTATACTGTATTATTTACTATATAAGTAAAAGAGTTACATTTGATGTTCTATGTTCCGACTGTTTGATCCTATAGAGTTCTCTAATATGAGATGAACTATATCATACTCTTTGATATTGAAAGTGTGATATTTGCCTGGATGTGTTTCCTGATAATCATTCTGAAGTTTTTTTTTCCTGTACGTATGTACGACGACACTATTTAAATTGAATTTGGATGAAGTTTTAAAATGATTGATGTTTTTATATAACCTGATAAGTGATAAGCAAGTTGATAAGATATTTCAAACCTATCGAAGAATCGACTTTATTATTTCTATTTGAATCCTAAATTACGACTAATGTTTCTGTATATCGTATTAAAAAGCACCGGTAATATAACTGTATTTTGGAGATTAACAGAGGTAAAATATAATTAAGGAATCACTTTTTAATTGAGTAAGCCAATCCTCGGTTGAAATTCGAGTTTATTTCCCGGTAATATTTTTTATTGTTTTTTCTGCTTATTTCTACACAAATAATTGTGAAGTCTGCAAATCAATATAACGTTAACGTGTAATAATCGCAGGTGGTTTTCCCCAATACATCACTTGCGACTATATGCCAGTCACTATGGGAATAAAACAATATTTCATCAGAATAATAATGAATTTTAATCCAGAAATAATTACTATGTAGAAATAAGTATCTACAGTTAATATTTTTTTAATGGTGCGAGATTTTAAAATATAATATTTACTGTGTCGTCTTACACTGTAGCAAGAAAATTTGATCTAGATAAGATTTTTTAGTCAACACTGATGCTGTAAAAGTTATTTGAGATATCAGAGGTTTGATTTAACTAATCAACATTGAGAAATTTCAGTACGTGTTTAACATGTGCGGGTTTACGGGGAGGGGGAGAGCTACAGAGACTGTATATTCCCTCCCTTTTAAGCGAAAAAAAAGAAAGTAGAAGAAAGGAAAAAAGAAGGAAATTATGCTTTATATGTAAGAATTTTGACTAATATATTATGAAATATTTTCCTAAAATAAGAAAAATTTGTGAAAAGTCTTTGATTTTCTCTCAAAAGTTCGATTTTCCAGATAGTAATTGCTCAGTTATTTTTTAAAGGTTTTTATTTTTAAAACTACAAGTTTAAGAATTTCAACCGATTACAGCCTTAAAACCAAAAAAAATTCTCTCAGTCTTTGCCATCTTGAAATATTATAAGTAATTATTTATTGCTAGCCCCTCGCCTGGTGTTTCAATATTGTTGTATACAGTTGTGAGGCATGAAAGTAATGTTCATAGTCCTCTTAGTTCTGAACCCTGTCTTCCAGTGAAAGGCTTCTTTTATGGTTAATATTACTTAGAAATGGAAATACGAGTATAAAACTTTGTCTGGAGAAAGAAATCAAAAAATTTAAAATTTTTGCTACAAAGTTTCATGGTAGCATATTTCAAGAGATATAGATCTTGAGAACTCCCTGTGTATCAATTACTTTTCTGTCATACGCTTTGATAATTTAACAGGGTTCAACAATATATTACAATGAGCCTTTTCTTCAGAATTTTATTAATATTAATATACCTCTGAAAAAAATATTTTGAACGAGAAGAGATCAAAGTGGATTACCCCTAAAAATTCTACAAAAAACTTCTAAGCTTACAAATTATAATACCTCATTCTGCTATTAAACTTGTCAGAAATAATGACTGATTGAACTTTACCGTTTCCCTAATAAAAGAGCAGACTGCAGAAACAAAATATGGAACCGACATAAAAATATTTACCTTCTCCACAATTCATTCCAGATAAAAATCTCAAAAACTACCAAAGAAAAAATAAAGGTAGAAAAAGTTCTGAAGCGGTACTTTTTTATCTCAAGCAAATAAATTAATACCTTATTTCTTGCACTGTTTCACGACTGCTGCCCCCTCTATTATTATCACACCAAAAGCATGTCTAACTTGTCACACGAAATAAGACATAAAAGGCGGGGTTCAACTCCAGTCGGCTTCCTAATAAAAGTTAGGGCCGACAAACGCCGCTTAACTTTTTTTTAACATCTCTTCAAACACGAAGAAAAAAATTAATTGGGGAGATTGGCGGAGTTTAAAAAAGCTTTCTTCAAACTTCTATTTCGGAACGCCCATTCTTGTCTTTCTTATTGTTGCGCTCTGTTGATTCACAAATTACAAGTTTATTTAATGCTTATTAATGCATTAAGGAAACATGTTAAATGTGACTGTTGATGAAGTTTTAATTGTTGATTAATTATGTAGTTGAAAGCATTGTAATCACGCTTCGAGGGACGGGAGAAAAGAAGAGATCGATTTGGAGTTTACAGAGGTTTTTTTTCTTTAGACGATATTTACATATAGTTTGTCGTGGCAGCTAATGTTTCTACAATGAACCTGTGAGCTCAGTTCGATCTTGACCCAATTCGAATTTTAGATCGGTTATATATACCCAAATAACAGCGTATCTTCTGAGTGTTTTCTTATATATTTTCCCTGTTTCAAAGGCAGAGCCAGAGCTATTTCAGTACCAGTACACCATATTTCGACCTGATCGGATTTTCGACTCTAGTGGAGTTTCATTTCTTATCGTCATTTAAAAAAAAAACTTTCTGTTAAACACAAATTATGCACGTTTGAAATCATAGTATATAGATCAAGCCAGAATGATCCAATCGTTTTCTGTCGAGTCTTTTTTTCTTCTCGCAGATTTTACACTGGAACTGTTATTAACTCTCCTCTCATCAGTTCGGGATCAGTAGAACACTATAACATTATACTCTAGACTTTATTAGTTAAAACAGCATGGCGTGTTTCTGAATGGAAATGGAAGATCGAGTTCGATCCTACTCTTCTTTAATGTGCTGGTCATTATTATATATATTATCTGATTCGACTAGGTTTCCGATGAGTAAAGTGAAGTTTCGATTTTGCAAATAATACTTTCGACTAATTAGACTTAAGTCACTATGATTATATTATAGTCGATTTTCGGATCAAGTGATCTTTACGAATGGAGCTTATTATTTTTTTACCATCCATTTACATATTTTACACATAAAATGCAATTTACAATCGTTATACTATTCCACATCCATATAACCATTCTGAAACGACCATTGCATTTGAAACAAGTCCAATGATCATATTCCCTGGAAATCACGTAGTCCTCCTTTTTGAAGAGAGGTCATTTTCCTTCTATACCTCCATCACTTGTCAAGCTTCAACAATATTTGCTTCTACGTATTCAAACGTTATTTTACGACTGCACTGATTCGATTATACTGACTTCAAAGAATGGAAAATTCTATTTTTCCATTCTGTTAAAGTAAAGAGGCTTTTCTTCTTGTGCTTTTTTACCTTTTTATTTTTTGTCTCGAGATTTTTTTTTCTTTCTTTTCTATTGTGACAAGTCTGTAATATCAAAGTTATTGGATTTCAACAAATAGATTGCAAGGCGAAGTTGGAGATAAAAGCTGGCTTGGAAAATATTTGAAAAAAGTGAAACAGTAATTTATTGTTAGATGGTATTTTTGGATGTAAGCAAATGGAGATGTCATATTCGAGGAATTTTCACACACACACACACTCGTTTTAGATGTGATATAAAAATGACAGAATATTGATATACTTTCAGAACCTCGGAGGAGCTGGGGGCAATTGCTTCGTAGCTGCCCCTGTTAAAATTGAAAGGAATTAAACCCCGCCCCTCTCAGGAATTGAAAATTTATTTCTCATCATGGAAATAATAAACTACTTTATAATTTTAAAAAAAATTCACCCGTTTTGACCACGCCGCAATCCTTCCATATCCTGGATTCGAAACTTTAAATATAAGTTCCGATGATTTGAAATATTTGTAAAAATCTTGGGCGATATGTTCGTGGCTTCTATGTGCATACTTGTTTTCAGAAAAGAAAAATCACGATCTGAGCACAGAGCTTGCGAACAGGAACCCTGGAGCAAGGGGGTCGCCCCTGCTGGTAAAATTCAGAGGGGCCGACGCACCCCCTGGAATTGTAAAATTATTGTTTACAAAGAAAAACAGTAAAAATGGTCTAAAATAGGTCGATTTTTGTATAATTTTTCAAAATTTTCTTCGCTCGCGTCAACCATGGTGGCACTTTGTGAGCAGTCTCCAATGGACTCATATTTTCAGTTTGATCTCCCCACCGTTGGCAAAAAATAGTTCCGGGGTCCCTGCTTACGAAATAACAAAACACGAACAGCTAGTTCTCCTGTATCATTACTATAATTCATCATTGTTCATCCCGAAGTCATTTCAATAATTTTTACAAATTTCTTTATGATTTGGACAGTTCTTTGCAATAGAATTACATGTTGAAGATAATTTTAAAACATCTAGGAAGATATTTCAAGTGCTGAACTTCATAAAATCTTCACATTCAATAAATTACTACTATACAATGTTGTCCAAAAATTAGATCTGAACAATGAAAAATTTAGCGAGTTTAGATGAAGATTTCTCATTTTCTGAATCCTGATAAAAAAAAAGAGTATCTCCTACAGTATATTTTTCTCTTAATTTCCTTGATCTTAAATAAAGTTATTAAACTTCATGGATGCAACTGCGTCTCATCAATAAATTCACTTTTAGTATAAAAATAAACAACATAAAAATCAATTTAAAAGATGTTAGCTT
>JAQIWE010002045.1:0-14088 GCA_034698565.1 Campodea plusiochaeta | reverse complement strand
CTTATTTTTATCACAGAAAATATGTTTCCATACTTCTCCCATTCATTCACAATGAGATATTCATATTTCCCTCCGTTCTGGTCTACCAACTACGTCACGTCACGTGGGTTTTACGGGATTGGCTAACTCTCCGTCCGTCATGCCCTGATTCTTTCTGTGATGATCAAAGAGTGAGCTTGTATTTCCTGACCTGTTATTGGAAGCTATATTCTGAAAAAACTAGACCACAATGTAAGTAATTTCATTTATTACATTCTTATGAGCATGCTTTCTCCATTTTTAATCGATTTCAGGTTGAATTTCATCAATTAAGCATGAAAAAGCTCTTGCACTTTGCTACAATCTGATTGAAAGTTTTGGGATGCGAAGTGTTATTTATGAGTGTTTTTATTAATTAAGGTGGATAATTACGGCTGCAGAAAGTTGTTTTTTGTAATTTGCATGTTTTCAGGAGTCTACTGTAAAATTTTGGTAATTCACAACTTGCTAATAGATAAGAAAATGCCACATTCCTTCAATCCTTTGTATCACTTCAAAGTGAAGCCTCATTTCAAATTCATGAATTCCTGTTTTGGCAATTTCTTTGGTTTTATTAATACTGAACGTGGAAATTTGGTCTTTTTTGTTACTGAATTTGTAGAAAATGTACATTTTGATGTAATAATATTTTTTTCCGTTATATTGACAATAGACACGTAGATTTTAGGCGGCTTTTTGTGCGCCCTCTTTGCAACATCTTTCGCGCGCAAACCTGTGCTTGGCTTCTGATCGTGAGGAGTGGTCGACAAAAATAATTTAATTTTTTTTCTAATGGTTAAATAGCACAACCTAAAGTTAAATGGAACTGTGATTTAGAACAAGGTTATTGCTTTTGTATCCATCCTCTTTAAAGCAGTGTTTACGATATCTGGACTTTAAATCAGACGACTAAAGTTGGATCTATTCTTCTCTAGATTTTTGGAGGGAGATCATAGGCTTCGCTTTCAGTGTGATTTACGTGAATGAATTTCGTTTAGGAGAAGGAAGGATACAACAAGGGTGAATAATATAAGGCTGATAAATTGTTATTTTGGACATTTAAAAATGCATTGTTAACATAAGTGTTCAATAGGATATTTAAATGAAATATATTAGTCTTAATTCTTAATATTAAAAATCTTTCCTAAAACTTAAAAGGGATCAAAAGTCTCACTTTAATCAATAGTTATTATTTTTTAATTATTCCAGATAGGGCCTAGCTTTAGCAGTTCAGTTGTCTCGTTTGAAACCTATGATAGGCCTAGTTGGTCATTTTGTGCTGACCAAGTATCATAGGTTTCAAACGAGACAAGCAGTTCAGTAAGTAGCCTAACTTACCTTAAGAGGCTAGTCTTTTTTATCTGAATATGTTTTCATTTTATTTAAACTTTGGCTATTTATTCAGTTAGGCTATTTCTGTCTAGCTCTGCAGGTTAGCTTTCTCCATTGATTTTTTTTTTTTTTTTTTTGTGACACAACAATGATGAGTTGTAAATTATTTTTTTCTGCTTAAAATTATTTTCATCTTGATAGGTTATTTAGATTGAGAAATTTAAAGAGAAAGAAAAGGGGACAATATAATTGTATGCCTACGCTACAATTAAAGTAGTTTTAATATAATTTAAATTTAAAAAGATGTATTAGACCAAATTTGTTATCGGTCAATATTTCATAAAAATCCATCGTTGACAAATTTAGCCTAGCTTTTTCTTTTTTGATATTTTTATTATTATTATATTATTTATTTCGAGCTAAATGATCTAATTATTAATTTATCAATGTTAGGTCGAACTGTAGGGTTGTTTTAAATGAAGAATATACTTTTTAAAAATTCTTTCAACTAGCATAGGCCTATCAACTTCTCTTTTAATTTGAATCTGATTAAAATTCAATAAATTATTTTTCAAGAGCTCCATTTCTCGATTATAGGTTTACAGACTGCATTGAAATCTGTATTAAACCTTGATAATTTATTGGAAAAATTAAGATGCACTAGCCTATTAGTTTGTAATATTTGAGAAAATAGATAACTTTTTCAAATGAAAATTTAAATAAACTTGATTTCTCAATAGGCCTATTCTATCTTAGAATTTAAATACGGTAGGCCTATCTTAGTTGTTACAAAATTAATAATAAAGATAACAATGCAAATCAATGCCTCTTTACATTAAAAACTAATAACTATTTACTGAAGTCATCTGTATCGGAAATTCCAACTTTCTGGTTCTGTTATTCAGAAATTTAGCGTACTGCAGATTACTATTTGGTGCCCTGGCAGGGATCCAATTTGTCATAAAATTTTAGAATTTTTAATAAATGTCATAAAATTATGAAATTACGAATATTTTTACTTAGACCTAGGCTATAATGGAAAATAATGAAATAAACTTTCCAAAAAAATATGGAAAATAGCTGCATTCTTTGCTTCACTGCATTGTAAATGATAGTGAAAGGTAAAAAATTATTACTTCAGATTTTGAAAAATTGCTTTCATGCACTAGAATTTCTTACAAACTATTCAATGATAAAATGATGAAATGATATAAATATAAAATGATGAAGAATGCAAAAAACATTTCTGCCAAAAAATGTTAAGTAATGTCATAAAATTTATGTAAAAATGGCATAAAATCATATTTAAAAAAAATTAGGCCTTCGTAATATTATGCTGGGATCCCTGTGTCCCCCCTTCCTTCCCCTTTATTACCATTAGGATTTCTAGGTGAACTACCATTTCTTTTGAATGTATGAAAATCTCTGAACTGAGAAATGAACTGGACGTAACATACCTTTAAATTGACCCAACAATAATGATATCTAGGTCTATTACGATGTAGAATATTTCCATGATGAAACAAAATTGTCACATCTCTTGGGCTATGAATGGAAATGCCTTAAACTATTTTTCATCTTGAGAGTTAGGTTATTTAGCAGAACTTTTAGATTTATGAAATTTAAGGAGAAAGAAAAGGGGACAATATAATTGTAGGCCTACGCTACAATTCAAGCAGTTTTAATATAATTTAATTTTAAGAGATGAATTAGACCAAATTTGTTATCAATTTTTAGAGGCTCCTGACTAAACCTTGTGAAATAATATACTTTCTCAGATTGACCCATCAATAGCTTTGAACTTTTGATCACCAGAATCATGATTCAACTATTTGTCAGTTAGGGTTTTAAAAAGGCTCCAAGAAGTTCAACTTGTTCTAAAGACTAAAGTGAACTTTCATGAGGTTTAAATAATGTTCTTCTAAAGTTAACTTTATTTTAGAACAAGATAATATTTAATCACACTTTTAGATTAAATTGCTGCATATTTTAAGTAAAAAGTTCAGGAAGAGTTAACCAAAAATGATCAACAAACTGAATAAAAATAAAGAAATTGAATCTAGCATTTGTGTACACCTGAAATGGGCACCAGAGCAGAACCACAACTAGGAAAGCTTCAAAGTGTAGTAAAATTAAAGTCACAGAGAAATGTGGCATATTGAATTATTGAGGGTTAATAAGTGCTTTGCTTCTGTTGTACTGTTTTGCAAATCTAAGGTTTAAAAAAGTTGTTCCTCAACCTTGTCTTTACACAAACAATGTATTCCTCTATCCCTTCAGCATTGTTGTACCTGGATGTTGTATAGTAGTGTGTACTGATACACTAACCTTTGGAGGGGGTGTGGGAAATAACATCAACAATGCGCAGAACAACACGATCTTCAACGCGACAAGTCAACACCAGGGTTCCCACCATACTCAACAGGAAAAGAAAACGATCAGAACAAGCGGTAAGATTGAAGTTTAGATATTCTTTTGCATGATGCATGATTTTCAGGTTTGGTACTGCTAGATAATTTAAAAGTGTTTTCAGGTCTGTCACTTCTGCTCCAAATGTAAAAGGTGAAATCAATGTGGTATTACAGTTAGTTCTTTTCCAGGATATTCTAAATAATAAACAATGATTATAAAATATCAGTACTTTGTGATATGATACCAAAATTGAAGAATTTTTTTCTCAGGAACCAGTCAACATGACTTTAAACCAAGGCCAAAAATCTTTAAAAAATTCATACTTTCTGTGTACAAAATTTATTGTAAATTTGTAGGTTATCAAAATCAGAAGTAGTCATGTAGTGTTATATGGTAAGGAGTTCCAATCAGAGAAACCCAATTGTTATGAAAAAGTTATGTTCAAATTCCCATGGAATTGTTAATATAGGCTATTACCCAAGGCTGCTAATTTTATGCATCAATTTCGCTCATTTTCGAGAAGAAAACTTAGTACTAGGGTCTATATATGAATCTGCTTGCCTGCCAACTCAGAAAAAAGCTCCAAAATCACTACTCAGAAAACACTGAATTTAATACCAAGTCACATCAGTTGTCATTAACAAAGTTTACATGTTGAATGTTAAATTTAGAATATTGTATTTAATTAGGGCTGTTGTAAACGGATAAAATTACTAAATGAATAAATTAAAACATAAACGTATAGACCTAAAAAATCGAAACGAATCCGTACGAATGAACGTAATACGTCATATTACACGTTTTTGAATGCGTCTCGTTCTGCAGATTCCAGTATTCTACTCAACAACTCTGTATGACCAATAGTTCGTTCACAAATGGCGGAAATGTAATCAGAAAGCGTCAAGTTCCGATACAGAAACATGGGAGCGAAATTGGAAATATAGGTTTAAAGTTTTCACTATATTGTGATAACAATGCCACAATTGTCACGTTCTATAGTTTCCAAAATGGTTCCCAGTTAATTTCTATGATGTATATTTTGCCCGATATAGAATCCATAATAATTACCGAAATTGGCCTACGTCATAGTCTGCCCGTTTTGTAGTTTCCAAATAGGCCTATGTGATTACTTTTTCTGTACGATGTATAATTCTTTTGTAATTCGCGAAAAAGTTAATTTTTATTTTCACGCGTTTAGCGATTTTCGTAAACGTAAACGCATCAGTCTAGGTCTATATGTAACTTCAGCATAACTCACTGAATTCTGAACAACAGCAAAATAAACTCACAGTGCAATATTTTTTTTAGTGTTTTTCTGAAAATTTTCCCTCTAATCTAACATTGCAGCACTGTAGCATAGAGATTGGTAACTTGATAGATTAATATTGCATTGGAGAGCAACTGTGGATTCATTAAAAGCCAGATAGACCTAGTACCTAGATCATATTAGTCTAAATTGAAAAAAAAAAAAAAAAAAAAACGTCGAATTTGATTAAAAACGGAAAGCAAGAAATTTGATGCACAATTATTTATATAGACCTAGCTGGTATTTCAGTTTTCTGAAGATTTTGATGTATTTCCCACTTGCAACAGAGTGTGACTTTGGATTTCGGTTGTAACATAGCCTATTATTTAGTGCTAAGAATTTGAAAGAAGAAATTATCTCTTCAGAAGTGAAGTAATCTGGGGAAATTTAATTGATTTAGTGATATGTCGCTAATGAATCAGGTAGGGTATTCCCACACTTCTATAGGCTTATACAATTATAAAATTAATAATAGGACTTCCTTCTGATGTTACAGCTGTCATAAACAGTTAATAAATAATATTATTTACGAAATCGAAAAGTCCCCGGATTTTTTTTTTTTTTTTTTTTTTTGAATTTTTCTTTCCAATGAAAAAGTTCCAAAACTCTCCGGAAACTCCGAAAGACAATGATTGGCTTTCAAAACAAATCTCGAAAATAATAATAATGTAAAAATGAAATATATTGTTATTGACAACGGGATATTCGTAAGAGGATGCTGAAATAAGAATAAAGATACCCATGTTCTAAAACGTTTTCCATTTAGCAGGAAAATTATAAATCACAGCAAAGTAGCCAACCCTCAGCCTACTAAAATAACAATCAAACTATTTTAGAATATATAGAAAAATATTTTTGGGGAGCGTGAACCGAAAATATACAACTTGTAGAATTAGGTTCCATTTTTTGAGAAAGAAGAGTGATGAGAAGTGCTTTAAATAAACTTAAAGATTAGCTGATGTTTAATTTTTTTTTTTAGATCAAGGTTATTTCAGATTATTGTAATTGATATTTCAAATATTTTATTCTTTCTACACTCAGAGATTTCAGACTACTGAGTCCGGATTCCCGAAAAGAAATATGCAGCAACGAAAAGAACCATCTTTCTGCTCATACTTTTATTCCTGATGAGACTTATTTTATATTGATCTTGATGTATTCAATAGTTATTCGTTATTCCTTCAACATGAACTACATGCAAAATGTTTCCAAACATTTATTATTTGCTTTCAAGACTCCACGTCTTCAGTAAAATCGAAGGATGTCTTTCTTTTCTTGGTATTTTTGGCCTGAAATCCGTTTTGGAAGTTACAGTTATAGATCCAAAATAACAATACGATTGTCTGACGTAGACCTATCCGAATAAAGATTAAAAATTGTTTTGAAAAGTATTTGAAGACTTTCTCTTGGGACGACGTTGGAAGTTGGTCATCAGGGACTTCGTAAGCTGATGTATAATCTTCAGACGTGATTTAGACCTGTAAGCTGTAAGAGTAAATAAACTAACAAATATAATTATGTAAATATACTGCTGTGTTTAGTGACTATTTTACAACTGAAATATCACTTTGCTATGTAATAAAGCAAGTTTACTAATAGTAGGCCTATAACATTAATTTTAAAAATATGAAAATTCCTAACGATCATTATGATGAAATATAATAATTAGGTTAATTATAAATAGAAGGCACCAAGCCGCAATAACCGTGTATAACACGGTCAGATAGAATGATAGATTTTTCGAAAAATTCGAATCTTCAAAAAAATACAGGCATATCAATAATGCATTGCAGTCATTCCTCATTTGTCTAAAAATGGAAGGGAGTAATGTAGGCATTCAAATTACTCTAAATACCAAATGTTTATATAATAATGATGATATTGATTGTAAATTTATAAACGAATTCATTCATAACTTTAATGTTTAAATTCGAAAGATAAACACCCATTCATTTTAATTACATTATATCGCGGAAAATATAAACAGGAAGAAAATTTTATTGAAATCATTAATTTTTGTAAATAATAGAATAACGAAGTTATAAAAAATATTTATTGGAGGGTCTTCTATAAGAGGTATTTTTTTTACTTAGAAATTTTATAAAATGGTTTTAGTTTTATTACATTGCTTGGTTAGAAAATGTTAAAAAAATTAGCAATCTGCATGTCTGCTGATTATTTTATTTAAATACGTAATTATTTACGCGTTGGGAAAGCTTAACATATTTTAAATTAGTTGTAATTTATACTTTTCAAGACAATTTCCACATTTGACTGAATATTTTCTTGATAAAAAAGAGTATTTTACGAAGAAATATGAAGCTTGAAGATTTAGAATTTTTGAAAATAATTTGTGAAGATAGAGAGAAATTATACATCTGGTGCTAAAATTTACAAATGAGGTGTTTTCCTTGTTCTTTAAAAAGTTATTTTTGTATGAGGGATGGGCCGAAGTAGACATAACGTTTCTAATTTCCACAATAATAAGGAGGCATTAGAATCTATTTAAAAAACAGCTGCCCGTTATTATCAGTAATCTGCAAAGAGACAGGGTGGATTTAACGTGTTTTATATAATTTGAAAATCTATTTTGAACCCAACGTCTCCTCTGAACCAAAATAACGTGCTCAACAATGCTGACCACATGGGCGAGCTTTTCCTAGAGTGTAGATATTCTTTCTAAACCTGTATTGTTGTCGGACAGCTGCTATTGATTGTTTACTTTTGGTATTTTGACTATTTTTCAAATTCCAATATTTATTTATTAGTGGCGCCAGTTGACAGTCGCGTACGTTAAAACTGTTTGTTATTATTTGTAAGATGTATTTAGTATTTAGTATGTGAACGCTTTCGTTTTAGTGTAAGACGATATTGTTATAATATGAAGTGCATCTGAATGTATTATTTAGGCATACTTATGGATTTACAGGATAAATTCGGAAAGGTAAAATTGGCATTTTATCAAGGCTTCGAATTATATTTCGATTCTTATAAGTTACAGTTACTGGGTTGTCTTGCCTGTGTTCTCAGCTCTTTATTTATCCGTACTTTCTTCTTACTATTATGTGCTTTTGAAGCGAGGTTTCCGTTTTCTAGTTTGACAACATGAGGAGTCGTACAAAAACTTATTTCTTTTGATATTATACAGGAGCGTGTTTGTAAATAGCGACCCGTTCACCTGTCTCCGGTACCCCAGCAGTCGTGTATGCTATAATGACAGCTGTTCTGTGTAAATTAACATAGGCCTATACATATTTCATAAGGTTCGGCGAAGGAACTTTAAAAATTACTGCACCGTTTTTAGGATAATTGGATACTGACGGGATAACGTGAAATAAATCTCATTTGCAAATTTTAAAAGAAATTGCACATTTTTGTAACGTCTGTTTGGTGTGACGATCTTCTTAAAAAATGAATTGATAATACCGGGAATGGCGTGCACATAATGTTGTGGGACTGGTTTTAAATATCCAGCATTCATATTTTTTTTAATAAATAATAATAGATTTTCAGTTAAATAGTATTAAAATTAAGTAAAATGGAACTTACCTTGTTTTCATTAAGTTTGTTGATTAAATTAAAGTTTTATTGGATAAGTTATACTTATTATTATTCAACATAATATTGTTTACAAGCATTTTTTTTACATTATTCAAATAATTGGAAATTTTAGTGTCTGTAAGTTTATACACATACTAGCCTACTCGCCTTGTCTCATGTAAGACCTATAATAATTGGTCATTTATTATAATTATGACCAAGCTGAGACAACCACTCGCCCAGCATAGATTGAATGATCCTGTTTTGTTCTTTCGTTAATTTCTTTTTGATGTAGTTGTAGACTAATTTGGGAATATATCAATCAACTTTTAGTTTTAAGCTTATTTCTAGAAATAATTTTGAGACAAAATATTGAGACTGTGGAATTAATTTACGACAGCAGAGTGGTCTACTGTTTTTTTTTTTTTTTTTTTTCATTCTTCTTTTTATTTAAGCTTACCATTCCCGCATAGGGTTAGCGCAATGATGACAGCATGAAATATTGAGATTCATAAAGATGACAATTCTTATTTTGCTTCTGGTATTTTTATCCAGTTTTCCTTTACAAGCGTAACTAAGTTACAATTATATTAAATCTTCATTACTCATAATTATAAAAAAAAAAGAATGAAATGATGAGGATACCGGGTACTAGCAAAATTATCATATTTATAAAAACATGGGGTGGGGGTAATAATATTGTATCGTAAAACTGCAACTTTGAAACCTAATGTTTTCTCCGTAATTTGACCGTACGATGAACCGGAAGAAACTTGGGGTTATTGAAGGTGGGGGAGAAGAGAGGAAGTGAAGGTCGGGTGTTTAAATTATTATCAGATATTCAACACAGTGCGGAAGGACATGTGCGAGGAATTGCCTTAACAAAAGGGGTGATTGGGAAGGGTGCAAATACAAAGTTAATTGAACACTGAATAGTATGGCATTGTTATTGTAATTGTTTACTAATTGAAGCTTAGGTTCTAGAGGTAAGAAGAAAAACTTGTTACATTGACTTGGCCTTTCTGATACAGGTAACCGATAGTCTGTGTAAGGAGAACAGGCATGTCTTTTAGGGGGGTTTTAAGTGGTCGTGACGTGTTTTGGACTTAGCAAATAATTATAATAAATTGTAATTGAAAATCTTACCTGAGTTAAGAAAATGTCAGTTGGTAGGTATTTAGAGCAGCTAAAAAAAGTTTAGAGTTTTTAAAAGCAAAGTGGTGATAAATTTTAATTTTGCATTTAGGGCCTAGGAACTGTGATATTTATAATGAAATAATATAGGCCTAGAGGCGATTAGATTCTAGTTATGACATTAATGGAGATAATAGACAGAATTTTTATTTTAAATCATAAGGTAAAGGTGTACTGACGTTTTCATTATCCTGTAGATATCTAGCTCAATGAACAAGTACTGTCTTGGAGCTAGGAATGGTTTGCAAAGAATATCTGGACTAGATATTCTTGAGAGAGTTGAGATCTTCCAATACAAATAGCTTTTGCTCACTCTTATTTTTCTGAAATTGGATATTGGAAATAGAGTAGAAGATAGGAAGAAAGCTTTGTTGCATTCTCTTGAACTTACGTTAGTTGACAATCTGGTTTCCATTCAAATATTTTCAGAAGATTATTTTCTATGAATAATTTGAATCTATTTTATAATATTCTGAACATAAACAACTTTATTGCTGTCTCTCTGTTTCGCACATTCACAGTAGTAAATCAAGATGCAAAATATATTATTATTAATCTATCCACTATTAAGCTTAGATCAGACCTGCATCATTGATTATTTTTTACCAATAAGGTAGCCATGATTGTATGGTACTTGCAAAATTTTATGATTTTAATCTGTAATAATATTACTTCAAAAATAACGAGTAATTTGATTTTCCTCCTCCCTTCCAGATGGAGCTTGAGGTCTCCGTAAGTTCATCGTCCCCCTCCATAGAAGACAAAGCTTCAAATGTCTCCCCCGTGCGGAGTCACTGTAGCAGCAGCAATAGCACATTGTCAAATAATTGTGAACAGTTTAATACTGATTCATTTCTCTCGCCAACAATCACAACAATCGATAGGTACTCTCAAGAATGCACTCCTAGAAGGTAAGAATTGAACTGAATTGTTGCCATGCAAATATACTGTGCAATGTAGGCTAGTGTCAGATTAGTGAACCATGGATTAATCCACGTTATTTGAAATTGACCTCATTTTGCTGTTTTAGTTTAATAATCAGAATTCATAAGAATCAGGTTCATATTTTATAGTTTTTTTTATTTAATATGAATACAATTTGAGATAATACAAATTTATGCAATCTGCTTTGTTTTCAATTTATAACCTTAGGCCTAAATTTAAAAAAATCATATGTCTCACTTTTAAGTTAAATTTTCTCACATTTTAATTTAGGCTATCTCAACTGTTATTAACTCATTATCTCATAATTTGTATTCGAACATCTGTGGACATTCAAATAAAAATGTCAGCTTTATCTCGCCCACTACAGTGACTAAATTTATTAGCAAGATTCAGTTTGTAAAATTTCTTCAGAAGGATTGGCAATAAAAGCCGGACTGGTTTAATCCGGGGTGGATTAATCCACTTGAAATTTTCCACTTTCTCCGCAAAGTGTCTAAAATCAACAATAATTTTCACAATTTTGCGCCATAGGCATAAATTCATTAAATCAAGAAATTTTTTATCAAATATCTTTGTTTTCATATTTATCTAATATCAAAAATAATTGCCCTTATTGTGATGTTATCTTCCTAAAAATGTTATTTGCCAATTATGCATATTTTTCACCCTAAACAGGTAAATTACGTTTCTGAAAAACATTAAGAGTTTGAAAAAGTTAGACTAAATTGAAAAAGTCTGGACAAAATTAATAGAATCTGGATAAAACCAATAAAGTCCAGCCGGAGAGGACTTCTTCAATATTAACCGGCTTTTTGCCAACCCTGGCTTTGCAGGCTTTCAGTGACATTGTTCCTGTATAAATTTAATATTATATTGACACATTATAGCTCGATGGTACTGATTGTTACATTAGTAACAATTTCTCTTGATTGTCTACATCATATTTTTAAAAACAAGTACAGGTAATCAAATCCACTCCTAACAACTGTTATAATTCTTCCCTGTAGCACAATGAGTGTGTCTACCAGTATGTCAGTTGATGACTGGGGCGTTCGAGATGCCCTTCCTCAGTTATACTTTGCTGATAGTCGATGTGTATGGGACTACATGTGCCAGAGAGACATTGAATATGCAAGAGACCCAGATATGCTATCTAGACATCCAGAATTACAACCCAGAATGAGATCCATATTATTAGACTGGTTAACAGAAGTAAGTTATTACATTAGATTTTACAGTATTACTTTGATTCAATGATATTATTTTATATTTTACAAATTTTAGAATGTAGTAATAAAGTATCTCATGAGTAGAGCTAGTCATTTGTTGCGGCCGTGATTTCCGCACCATTAATTAATAATGCTTGAAAACGACTTCTGATACCCAAAAATGATTTAGGAACATGGAAACTAACCACATTTTGCACTTCAAAATCCGAACTTTTCATCCCTGCGCAGGTATTTTTTGAAACTCAGCTACTGGAATGTTTTTACTAAAAATTTGAATGCTATTTGGTGAAACATACAATTTAAAATGATTGATTTCAAGAATAGATTACCGTAACCAGTACAAAATTTGATCAAAAACATTTAAACTGGCTGAAATGCTTGACGCTTTATATTTGAATTATGATTACAGTAATTTTACACCATTTTAGATGCCTATTTTTAAATATAAGCACGCTTTCAACTTCTGTACCGTACATTTTTTCGCATTTAGTCCCCAGTTTTCACCTCTTTTTTTCCTGCAACACGGCAGCGCTTTTTAGCATCTTTTTCCGCGACAAATGCACAGTTCTACTCATGAGTCAATATTAGAAACAATTAGACTGCCATGCTATAGCCTACCATTTCAAATTAATATACTGTAAGCGGCAATTCTGTTCTCCGTTTGGAGATCTTTAAGAAAAGAAGGCTAATGGAAACCCTTAATAGGTTTATGTAATGAGTAAGTGTTATTTAGCATGCAATAATTTATTGAAATTTCATGTGCTTTAAAATAGGTCTACTTACTTACATTGTATTTTTAAAGTGATGTATGTTTTACATAGATTATAAAGTTATCTAACTAATTTTATGCTATTTTTGAGCTGCTTGTAATTGGATTATCAGGTCAGCATTAATTTTCTAAGGATTTTTACATTCTTCATGAATTATAAATTAATTTTTATGTTTTCATTTCCTTTAGGTATGTGAGGTGTACCGAATACATCGTAAAACGTACCAGCGAGCTGTAGACTACGTTGACAGATTCCTTTCAATTGAAAAGGAAGTAAAGAAACAAAGCCTGCAGTTACTAGGTAAGATTCATTTATAAACCTTAGGTTGTCACATGAAAATAAATGGGAGATTTATCCATTAAAAGTTTATTATTAATTTATTACCGGTACTGATTATTTTTAACGACAATTTCACGATGCTTTCATTGTTTTGCTTGATACTACTATTTTTAGTGCTGGTATAGGATTAAGTTGCAGTTTTGTTTTTATCTTGTTCAATATAAATTGCATAATGAAATTGTGCAAAACAAATTTAAATTTTGAATTATATAATTATGTAAAATAAAGCATATTTTTTTCATGTCATTCAATAATTGCTCAGATACTCTTACGGTTAAACATTTTCAGATCTGACTCGCATATTTTGTAGTTATCTAATTAATCTTTAGTTATTTCTATTGGTAATACAGTAATGTATTTGTTAATACTGATTACAATTTTCTCTCTGTGTAGGTGTAACATGTCTCTTTCTTGCTGCAAAGATAGAAGAGATTTACCCTCCTAAGATATCAGACTTTGCATTTGTTACTGACGGTGCTTGTACAGAACAAGAAATACATCTACAAGAACTTGTACTATTACAGGTAACATTTCAATGAACAATTTTCCACTATGTTTCTAAATTTTAACATTTTTAACTTGATTATTCAGAGTATCCAATGGTTGGTTATTGTTTGCTGATACATAAATCAGAAATGAAATTATTTTCTACTTGTTAGCTGGCAGGATTATGAGATGAAATAAGTTTTAACAAATTTAGCCTCGTTTAAAGGCAGTTTTAATTTGTTTTACGGTAATCAATTTGAAACAGAAAACTTAAATATTTGCTGTATTACTATTTAGGTCTATTTGAGATTTGATGATTCCAGTTTCTGAGATGGGTTACAACCAGGGTGTCGAACCGAAATTAATAACGGTTCGGTTACGGTTTTCGAAAATGAAAATTTTCGGTTACGGTTTTCGTTATTACAATTTCGGTTAAAACCGGTTTGAAACCGGTTTTGTTTCCAATCCGTTGCAAGTTGCTTGCCTCAGGATCTAAGTCACGTAAATAGTAGTAGTA
>JAQIWE010002044.1:0-14088 GCA_034698565.1 Campodea plusiochaeta | reverse complement strand
CCAGCACACTGCTGTGTATTTTAATATATTCTTTTATATTCCTTCTTTGCCATGTGTATGGCACCAGCAGGTAAAGAGTTACTGAAAATGAAGCCTAAAATTCTAGTGGTACGGAAATAAAATATAATGGACATTACAAAGTAAATACTGCTTTACAATTTTGATTTTTGTTTTTGTTTGTTAAACTTAAATACTGGATAAACAATTCCCATAAATTGAAGAATGGAACCCTGCTACCAGTTAGGACTTCACATAATATTGTCATAAAGATCATTTAAGATATATATTACATTTTCTGACAAGAGATAAAACACATATTCTTTACTTTCTGCAAGTTCTCGTTAAAATTTTAAATTTCCCTCTTATCACTCGGGCTTTGCCCTTTCTGGGTGTTTTAATTATTTCTAGTGTCCCTCCCATCTGAAAATCCTACAATCGCCTTTGATCCAGATGATCCAAGAAAGAAACAGATTCGAAATTCGTCAGAACGTTTCTTTACTGTTGTTTCTTTCCTTTGATGCGTTTTTACGATTTCCAAAATGAAACATTTTGTGGCACAATAATTTTTAAGTACAGCATAGTAATAGGTGCAGTAAAATAACATAAACCGGCTGAATACGAACTATACGAAGAGGATTTAACTGAATGCTGTTACTTTTGGAACAATTGTTCATAAACAAAAACATTAAAGTGAATAAAAAATAAAAAATATTTAATACGCTTGAAAGTTAACTATAACAAACGCACAATACAGTCATTACTATTGATTACAGATATATATTCGGACATGGAATGAATCGAGCTCCATAATTGCAGAATAAATCAGATTACAATATTTCAATAACATTAATTTTATATATAGACCTACGTTATTATAGTTCTTACAATCACATATTCTTGGGAGATCTGATAATAAGACATATGATTCTAAAATCTCTGTTAAAATCAATAGTAATACTGGTACCTTGTGATTTCGTGATGATATATTTTCATAAACCAGACCTTACAAAGTAAACATTAGAATAGTAGAACATCATGTGACACGTAGGCACGCAATATAGTTTCAAAGAAGAGATTAAAATATAATATGGAAGAGGAAAGTTAGATAATACTATAATATATTTTCTAATATTTACCGACACAGGCTGCATTACAAATACTGTTGTTCATTTCACTTGAATTTTTCTCCACTTTTGACCATGGAGGACTTGCTGTTTTGTTATCATTAAATAAAAAAATCAAATTAAAAATAAAGTAATAATTCTTCACATACTTTGTTACAATGGGTTACTGGAATAAAATAAATTTTGTGAAAAGAAAAGAAAAAAAAAACAGTAATGTATTCATATTTAAAATATTTGATTCATTTCGAAACAGAATATCTGAGCTCATAGCAAACTTTATATGAAATTATACTCACTTATTGAAATTAAAATTTATATATTTTGAGTTGCACATACAGTATTGGTTATTTCGAAACAGGTACAACAAAAAAGAAATATTAAGAAAGAAGAAGCGTTAAAATAACTTATGGCATCATCTTTTTTAACAACTACTTGGCGCCCCACTGAAGCAGCAACTAACTATTCATAAAAAATCGTTTAGAAAAATAATAATAATAAAACTTCTGTATTCTAGAGAGAGTAATATAATTCCATTTTACAGCTTTTTTTTAATGCCGCACCCAGTATATTACACAACAGCAATGACTATTTTACGATCGTGTCACGCTTTTTCTTAGGACATTGGGTAGGGTTACGGTTGACTCTACAATTAAGTGTATGCAATCAAGGGATAGGTTTTTAAAGCTGTAAATCATTCCTATCTCTCTTGTGGTTTGCACATTGCATTAACGGAGAAAAAATATAGTTATTTTCGGATACTTGGCACATCTTCTCATAATTATACGGTTACCCGCGTAATTAGTAAGATGTGTTAATATATAACTTAGAGTTAAAATTTTATTTCACAAAAATTCATTCTGTAATTATTATATTGAAACGTACTAATCGAAACACGAAATATATGTGGAATACATTATTGTACATAATTTTTTGTATATTCAGCATTTATTTTTTTCCTGCGAGAAACCATCTTTTCCAACATAGCTTATCGGTCTCTTGGGAAAGCGAGTACAATAGAGAACAAAGAAAGTAAAACGGGATATGTGTATTGGAAAAGATGGCTTCCAGCTGGAAAAAATACAGGTTTAAATATTATATGAATATCGTCGTATCGTTATTTCGTTTGAATTTCATTATTTCACAGTTTAGACGATATTTCATTTACTTTACAGCCTTTTACTGCACCTTTTATTAATATAAATTACTTCTGAAGTTCTGATAAACTTTAAAAAAATCCAAATGTTATTAGAAATTAAACATTACGATTTTGTAGCCACTTTGTATCTACTTTGGTAAAAATTTCTTATCATGAACTTTTTAAAAAAAAATCTAGGAAGGAAACAATGTTTCTGGCTGAAAACAGCTGTCATAGTGGAATATAATGTCGAAATTTTCGAATGAAAATAAAATAACCATTAATGTAGTTTAATTACTAATTTACGTTGGAAGACTAGACGAACTGCAGATTGTGACTTGTTCGTTTAACAATAATTAATTCTCAGTACTGAATGGTAAAAGTAATCCGAGACTGGCAATCGTGTTGTCTTGATAAGATCAGTAGCCATCCTCACGTTAAAGTGGATAAATTATATGACCTTTCTTTATTATATCAGCCATCTAACCATCAAAGATCAAACACGAGTAAAACGTTATTTATATGAAGCTATTGAAGAGTTTTTTTCCAAGTTTCAGATGCAACTTATCTGAAATCACAATATCATTCCATTTAAAGTTGCACATAATACAGACTTGAACAAAGGCACTATAGGTAAAAGTGTACGCATATAAATAACAAAGAACGAAAAATAACTAGGGCTATGTTCCAGTTATACTGACAATTTTTCGAAAACAATTAAATAAATATACAATATAAATGAATATAATTATAGACATTATGAAATGTTTATAAATCATATAAACCGTTGGATTCCATTAGTAGCAGTATTACAAATTGTGTTGTACGGTGTATTTCGAAGGAACGTGCTTCAGTAACTCATTCTTGCACAATTTAGATAACAATGCGTATGGGTCTGATCAAGAACTGCATGCAGAACTTCCCTGGATTGTCTGTATTTTTCAGCACATTCTAGTAAACTATAAGAGTGACGGTGAACTGCACCCCCTTCGCACAAGCATACAAAATGTTCAAAACTTCAAATCTTTTTCTGTAATAAAAATTTCATTCAAAAATCCAAAGCAGAAATCTGCTATAAGCTTATTTGTTATTTCGTGCTCTGTCTATTATAGGATACGCCAGATAAAGTAGTAGAAAGTTAATTGTTTTGAACCATTAATACTCGGGGAATATAAATAGTGCTAAGAACAACAATAAATAATTTTATTATAGTAGCAAGTATAAACACTTTACCATAAAGTTACTACTTATATGTTTATGCTTTAAAGGTGTAGTTACGTATGTAGTTTTGTTTATTCTCTGTCGTTTTATTGCTATTACGTACATCTTACATATATTCATTACATCTCACAAATGTTTTTGTTTCCAAGTGTAAAAACTTTCACTTGTTGCAATTTTGACAAGGAAATGTACATGATAATTTATAATAATCATGGTTGACGATACCCATACACCCACTTTACGGTCAATCTGATACTCTTTTCCATCACGGTGTGATATTTTCTAATTTCATGTTAATTGATCAAAGTACAGAGTATCCATTTTTTAGCTTCTGTAGTTACATTGGGTGACCGTAGTTCCAAATAGATATCAACTTATCATTCAATTTGGCATTCTTTATATACTTTTTTCAAAATAACAAAATTTCCATGAAAATTTCCAACAAAAAAGGTGAAAATTTTCAACAAATATGTATTATAATTATGACTTTTGCTTATAAAATTTTAATCTATAGATTTTTATCGACAGTACTTTCACAATCTTATTGCTGTAAATCTTATATTAAATAATTTCTTACTTCCATTCTTCCTATTGTATCGTCTCCTCCAGGTTGTGTTGTTGATGAACAATAATTTCTATCTGGACTTCCAGGTGAACTTAATGGTCCATCATAACTTAAACGAACTCCTTGTGATGATGGAGAAGCACAACCACTAACACCACCCTCGCTGTATTCCATCTAAAAAAAAGAAGAAGAATGCAAAATTTTATTATGTTGGATGTAAAATATTAAAGAGTTAACTTTAACTCGCGGTTCTTACGTGGTATAATGGGTTTTAAGATCATATCTAAAAATGGAGTATTTTTTATTCAGTACCTTTTTTAGTGTACAGTTTATCATTCGAAATTGTTACCAATCAAGTTGTTTTTCAAATATTAATAATAAAGAATTGATTTTTATCACATCAGTATTATGTGAGAACGACAAATTTCCAGCAATGACTTATATAAATGTTTGAATTGAATTGATGTTGTAAAATAGTAAAAATAATCGTAATTTTTAAACTTGGTATCAGCGTCAACTAGATCCTTGGACAAAATGAGACAACATTTTTCATCTAAACGGCATAGTGATTTACTTATAGCTATCCGTAACTTGAACTATCATGAGATATCTATAAATATAAGCAGATAATACCATTGTACAAGTACTTGAAACGTTTTTGCATTTGAAAATACGAGTATTATATAAAAAACAAATAAACTTCTTGAGAAATCGCCAGACCAAACTTTAATATAAGGGGCCCCGAACCATGTCGCCCCAGGGCCCATGGTGTGATGGGGCCCCCATACACAATAAAATGCTACGCCCCTGAATGCTCTGATACTGGTTTTAGCAGTCTCTAGACCATTGAGTATTAATAGCCATATGCTTGAGAAATATTCGCTATCGACTATTTATTGTTGGTCAAATAAAACTTTTTCAAAACAACGTTTGCAGCACATTCAAATAACTGTACTAATTGAGATAGTATACGACGAGCTTCTCCAATACAAATAAAATATAAAATTATTTCTACGTCAATTATGAATACTTTGAACCTCAAATCAAGAGTTCTTATTTCTCTTGGAAACAGCTAAAAGAATGGTGAATGGTCAAGTAGACATGATTGTACTAATAAAGTAAATAAATTTATTCAGAGTATCATGATTTAGAATGTCATAGCGAATTATGAAATATATGCACACGCCATAATTTACTAAAGAAGGTAATATAATTAACTAGAACAAGTTTTTAAAGCCTCTTTTTGAAAGAAAGATTAATATAGTAGCATTGATGTCTTTGAGATAATTATGCAAAACGCGAATTATACTTATCAGCATCCTACCAACTTTGACCAAAACCATTCTTCCAGAGTGTCCATTTTATCACTTGTTCACAACTCTACAAAACAACTGATACACCTTTCTGTCGTCTCTTAAAACTGAAGAATAACAACATCCAGCGTATCAGAAGTTCATATAACTAAAACCCAAATATTTTTCTATGTCCAGAACAAATTATAACTTGTCTTTCTCCGGCGCCAGTGATGTAGTTAAATTTTAAATATATCTCAATATTATTACAGTGAAACAATAATTGAACAGATAAAACTCTGTACTGTGAAACCCGTAAATTAATGATGATATTCAATACCATGTAACAAAATAATGTAGTATTGTAGTACAAAGGGTAAGGCAATGAAAATTTTAAGCTCCAGTTGTATTGTCATTAATGATTTTACATTCTATTTTAAGTACAATACTATTTATATTTTTATGTGCTGAGAAATATTTTAAGCAGTAGAAATAATTATGGACGCGTAAACTAATTCGATGCGTAATATACTAATGTTGATTGTTAATAGGAATGCATCTTAAAACTAGTTATTTTACATGAATTAAAAATTATTGTTATTTTACATGAAATAAAGAACCATAAAATACGAAATAATCATAAATCCTGTCTAAGAAAAAACAAGCATTCTTATGTAATATCATAATTATTACAAAAATCCGTTTTATGAAAATAGTTGTCATTTATCTTTTACAATGGTAATGTTTTTAGTAAGATTTGATTAAAAAAACTTAAGTTAGATTTAATTCAATTACTTTTTTTACTGAACCTAAAAATGAAAATCATTAACTGAAGTGATTAAATCTCAAATACTATTATAAAATAAGCAAATCAGATAAACCACAGCATAAAAAATATAGGACATATAATGAATGGATTTTCATTTCAAGGATCAGCATCAATGCAACCTGTAACGCAAAAAAACTCAAGAAACCTGCACCCTAACATAGAGAGAAGTGTTATATACCAAAGTAAACTTATGAAAATAACACATACAGTCGACTCAAACAACATTCCACCATGATAACCAAGTATATTATTTATCCTCATGATCTGTTATTGACTGACTTGACGCAAAATTCAAATCAAAGTTAAAAGTGTATTTTTTCAGTAGGAGGTTCTGATTTCCCACACACAAGTCCCGCTTTACTTTCTTTGTTCTCTATTGTACTTAAGTCCTCAAAAGACCTTAAATCTGTGTTGGAAAAGGAGACCTCCTGCTGAAAAATAATGGACCTTTAATTCAGAATTGCTATATGGTTTAACATGATAAGTTATCAATCGCAACATAACATCGAAAAGTCGTTTTGTATAAAAAGCTGCTCTTCGCCATTAATTATTATATTATTTCAGACACTGCAGTTTGAAGAGTATAAAACCCAAGTAGATATTCACATGTGTTGAAAGTCACTGTTGACTTTGTTATCAAGACACATCTCCTATCATCCTAACTCTTATATTTACAACACTATTTGGAAAAGAGTAAATTGTTTTACAGATATGGAGTTTGAGGTTAGTTTCTTGGTATTTATTGACAAACATTATTTCCAAGCGAATAAAGGACTGATAAATAATCTGTGATTGAGAAAGCCACAGTATCAAATAATTCAAGAATTTCACATAAGTAAATAAAACATAAATCATTTTACGTCTTTTTAAAGGAAACAACTGTGGAGAAACCAGTGATAGGAATTGCATGTACAATTACTCATTCTCAAAACACTGAGAATTTTTTTTATTTTGACTTTCAATAAATTAATCCATTAAAATTGAAACTTACAATTGTGCATGCATGTCCTACATGTAATACTGTATGTTATAATCGTATTATTGTATTTGTTCTAACCTCACTTCCATGCATAATAGATGTTGTAGTAGGTGAATACATGGTGCTATTAGTTGGAGAACATGATCGGAATCCACCCCCATCCTCCTCTTTCTTGATTGTGAAAATAGAAGGGGAAGCTGGTTCGGCAGACATCATCGACACCTGAGGAAAAGATACAGTGTTAAACGAAATTAAACTTACTACTCACATTCCATACAAAAAATGATAATTACTTTAACTGACATGAAAATCATGTTATTTTTCTTAGTGCAGTATGTCATATACAAGGAATATTCAAGGTAATTCGTAATATTTATTTCCACTGTAAATAATTTATCCTTTTGAATATGCTTAGGTGAAAAAGTAAGGAATTACAAAAAGATCTTCATAGGAAAAAGGTTAATATTGTTAGAAAATCGTACACGTATTCCTCCAGGCACAGCAAGGAAGTTTACTAGCAGATTATCATAATTATATTCGTCTTATCTTTAAAACCCAGAGGAATACCCGGTGTTCGTGTTGTTACTTGATCGGTCTTGACGAAAAGAAAAAAAAAACATAAAATTCATGACTTTAGGATGTCGACTTGTTAGTGCAATGATGAATCACGATCACTGGTACTATACATATCGTTCTATTATAAGGAAACTCAAGAAACACAAAACCTTTCCAGCTTTTGCAAAAGATTGTGTATTATTGGTAGTAAATATAACATGATTTGTATAGCAAAGGTGTGCATCCGAACATGACTTAGAGTCAGGGTGTTCTTACTTTAACTTGTAATACCCCCAATGTTAATAAAAAGAAGTAAAAAATAACAAACATATAAATATGGTATCCATACGTTATAAATAATCATTGACTCATCTTCCTATATAGTATAATTAGCTACAGTGTAATAAAAATAAGCTAACAATATTTCATTACAAGTATAGTTAGATCAGTTTCGTGCATATCAACATGTTAAAAAAATTAATATTATTTGTGGAAATATTAATTTTATTAGACAAGTAATTCATAACTCTTCAGGCACACCTTTTTGTTATTGAAATGAGTTGAGGAACGTGAACTGATCGATCACGATTATTCAAGCCATTCCCTAAACTTGCTTGACCATCATTCAAACTGCGGGTGTCTCAAATAAAAAAATATATTAATAGTTTCTAATTCAAACATGTTACTCATTTTTTTTACCAATAAAAAGTTATAATATTAATCAAATGTTAATCTGAAATACTATAGTGTCAAACACAACACGATCACATTGTATGGCATATTTTCGTTTCAATATCATATATTTGCATTTTTGTTAAATAAATTTATTACTTCTGTAGCTCAAAATATTTTTTATGTAACAGTTTCTATTTCACAAATAGAACTTCAAGGAATAGATTAGAAGTAGTATTGTTGGTATTTCCTTGATTCTTTGTGCAACAGAAAATCGACGGAACAGGTAAATTATCAGCAATATAATTATATGAAAGATTATCTCTAAATTAAATTGCCGGCATCCATAACACAATAAACTTCTTAGTGAATAGATATTACAGTATACGAAGGCAGTAAACATGACTATATAGAAGATAGACCTGATATTTTAATTTACTCCCATAATAATATGTAATCGAGAGAAGCAATCTACGAACTTCTAAGAATTTGCTCAGTATCCAAAACATTAAAAGAGTCATTGAAAAGATTAACATCACTTTTTGTGGAAGAAACTGTAATATAAATAAAACCATTTCTCAGAATATCGTACCAGAGAAAGTATAATTAAACCAACTTCTGAGAAATCACGAAAGTTTTTTTTATGCAAATGAAAGAATAATGTGTTCGTTCTCTCGACAAGAGAAACATCTACTAGTAATTTACTTTCAACGTATTTAATTCCCTTGCATGCTTTAATAATTGTTATTATATCTACTATAAGTTTAACTGGAAAACTTCCTAGCTCATTATTGTTACTAAATAGAGATACAATATAATTATAATAAGTGAATACAATACTAAGATCGTACATCATTCTTACATAATAAATTCTAATCCCTCTTCTATTCCAGTCCATTCTTTCAGAAAAGAGAGATTTGACACCAATAATTCAAAATACCATCAAAATCAAGAACTTACTAACTCAGCTATATTTTTTTTTCTAGAATTAAGTAACATTTTCTGCAGATAAATTATGGCATTAAGTCAACATGACCTTTATGTGTTTAAGTAACTATATTTTTCTAAATCTAAATATTTGATTATATAAAATGCTTGATTTTAAAATTTAAAAAATATTACATGAATGCACATTTTATTAATATAGTTATGTAGCAAAAAAATTCATTGGTACTTTGTTTTGTTGTTATTACTAAAAATACCTAACAGGCTAATAAATATAATTCGGATATAACAATGGTTCACTAATAAATTAACTGTAAATAATTTGAAAAATATGGTAATTTTAATTTTCCAGAAGAGTACTCTCAATACAAATTTAAAAATATTTTAACAAGAGATATTGGCCATAATTTTGATGATCAATTGATAATAAATGAAAGTAAATTCATAACAGTATTCGACTTTTTACCAATTGACTACAAATTACTTACTCATTCCATATAAATTATATTTATATAATAAAGAATGAGTACGTTATTTCTCGTTAGTGTTTCAGATAATTCATTCATTTTAATAATAAAGTGGTCGGTGAAAAGAGTACATCACAAGGAAAATGTCTGTCTTGGAGATAATTAAATTAATAGACTTTGAGTTCTGTTATGAAATATATCCGATTCAGCTAATTTTTATCAGTAGAATAAAATATATGTGCCAACTTTTGTTCTTCTCAGTCTTGATCGTATGCATGATTAAGATGGCGGCTATAAAAACATGATGTGTTATTAATAAAACATTAATTACTGCTGAGGAGACACATAGCTGATAATGAATCTGCAATAAAGCTAAATTCAGTTTAATGTGTGTTTAGTTTTGAAGAATTTGCAATTAATGTTTTGCATTGATTGTATATATTTATAAATAATACTTCCACTGAAATCCATACATTTTGTCATTAGTACCTTTTTCTTAACTATAAAAGTAGTATTTTCACAATAATATTAAAGTTTTGTGATGCCCTATAGTGCACAAATCAATGCAGTATTCGACTATGTTCTAAAATTCATGATTACGTGAATCAGGGAATCACAATGTCAATTGCTGAATTATCTTTTCAAATCCAAACCTTCTCATCACGGGTACGCCTAGGCAATTAATGTTGTTATTCGATATAGTGGACTATTTATTTATTTTTGTTGGAAATATTTTAGTTTTTCTGGACCATACTTATATAAAAGTTTCATTCTCCAGCTAAACAATCCGAATTACAATTTTCATTGCCTTATTAAATAACAAAAAAGCATAATATTTTAAGACATCAACACTGATGGAATGATGTTTTGCAATTATTAAAACAGGTTTTTGACAAATAGGGGATTCTCACGCACCAACCACACCATCTTTCTTCGATGATCATCCTTCACGCGAGTTTCAACATGGAGTTGTTTGCATATTTCAGAAGTCTAGTGTACGACTTCACCATAGTAAAAAAAATCGGAAGGAAGTCACTGAAGTCCGCTGCTGTTATCAAAATCTAACCCCAGCTCAATGTTCATAAAGTATCTTGGAAACATTATATTTTCTCCAGGTTCTTCAATTGTTGTTACTCCTGTATATTTTAAATCTACTAATGCAGTATTCCAAGTCATACTTTTAATCATTAGCGTTTTATTTCTTTTCGATTTCTCTCGTTATGTAGAGAACTAAAAAATTCGTCATTGAAAATAAATTGCAGTGAATTGGAATACTCTACTAAACAGAGTGATTTATATTTTCAATCAATTTCAATACCAAGAAACAGTAGAATTATTTTCATTTCTTTCAAACATTATGTTTGTGTTATTGTTCCTTTTAGATATTCAATTCCCTATATATATATATATATCTGTGTATCAAGGTCACTATATCCAAACCAAGTGAAGATGAAACGATATGATAGTAATGTTTTCACGAAGGTTGAAACTTTGGAAGCACTAAACTTTATTGCCCATGTTGCTATACAGAGTATTTTTGCTTCTGGAGACTAGTAACAGTTCATAAGTTTCCTTTCTCGGAAAACCGGTTTCGTTTCATTTTGTAGCACATTCCCAATACAATTCAATAAATCTTTAAATTCCAGTTTACCTAACGTATTATAAAATTCATCATTGGGTAGATATAAAAGTGAAAAATTATCTGAGTATGACAGAGAGCGATTATCAACGTCGAGCAAGAAACTACGACAAATTTACTAGAATAACCCAGGAATCAGCAGTAAAGTATATTTTATTAATAAATTTTCTCTCATTTTATTTGGTAAAAGAAGCGTACTAGTATAAACTCCAGTGATTCCGGATTAACTAATAAATTTGTTAAAGATTTCTAGTTTTGGGAAACCTTTTTTAAATCCAAGTAACACAATTTTGCTTCTTCTAAAGAGGATAAACTGGATTGATTAAAGTTATGTAGAGCTTCTGGATTGACAAAATCAAACAGTTTTCAAAACAACCAACACGCTAATAGAAGAATACTAAGATTACATTTTTTTCATAGGTATCCTAATGTATAAAAATTATTTTCTGAGACGAAGACTGCTGAAGCATTGAAGTTATCTATACTTCAGGTAACAATGTGTTCTTTTGTATTTCACAACAAATAATAATAATAATTTTTATTAGATTCATAGTGAATATAACACGAGTTATTTTTACACATAAAACTAATTGTAATGTAGTTTTAGTAGCTATAGTGATATGTTGTAATATGTTGTAGAGTCTCATAGTTTTCCAATTTTCACGCAATTGGAATCAAAAGAAAATACCTCGTTCACCTTTAATAATAAAAATTCTTAAATAGATACACAAAATTGATTTTTTTTAAAGAAGCTGTACAATGTTGTTGACGGTGAAACGTTTCTAAGAAATGCGATGAACTATCGTCTTATAGTCTCGTAGACTATTCAGAAAATTCAGACAAATAGCCAGATGCCGTAAAATATCTTTAAAAAAGTCAATAAGCAATACTTTTTAACAATTATCTTCATTACCACTAGTATTTCATTACTTTTTTTACAAGACCAAATATTAAATAGCTGCTTTATAATAATAACTGTTGAATCTTTTACTATTTATTACACTGATAAGTTTTAAATAACCAATTATCATACAATATGATCTCTTCGTCAACTAAAATAGTTAAAAAGAGAACGTTTAGATTTTCTTCTATTCTTGTGCCAGCTTCCACTTTTAATTTTCTGTTGAAATAAAATCCAGACTAATACTCATCAGAAATTATCTGTTTATCATTAGATATGATATCCTTAATTTCCATGCATAATGATTGTAAATGCGGGAATGAGTCAGAAAATATACTCCTATAAACAAAGAGATGCGGGCGAGTATGAAGTTTTTACAAACGCATCTGCAAATTTGCGTAGTTTCAATTTTTATAAGTTACTTTCTTAGCGATGAGAAAAACTTATAAATTAATACAAAAGAACTTAAGAAGAAAATATCGACCAGTAATACTGGAGTTCTACTGTTGCCTACTGTTTGATTATTAAAATGAATCTGAATTTCTAAAGTTCTAAAATGTAACAATGATAATGCAATTTTGTATTCTATATGGGAAGATTATGGTAAAATTCACTCGAGAAATTATTATATTATTTACAAAAATAAGTAAACTTTTGCTTGGGTTCTCTTCTACGCTGATATATTTTCCTGGTGTTTCTCAGCATATCGAGTTTAAAATTTCCTTAACCCCTAGCAGCAGTACTCTAATTAAGTTCTCAAAAGTCTCACTTTCCGGAAATAAGTCTCATTCAGTCAATGAAAGTACGGTATAGTGTTTCCAAAATCTTACGGACCCAAAACGATCAACCCATCAAGGGTGTTTCTGACATTCCAACAATTGATAATTTTTTGTTGATTTATTTGTTTTCTTTGACCAGCCTGCGAATTATATAGAAAATACACAATTTGAACCACCCAAACAAGTGGTCAACAATGGGTTTACCCTTAAAAATAGTTTAAAGACATAACCAGTTTGAGTCCGTAAGATTTTGGTAGGACTATAGAAGATCTATCTTTCTAAAATGAAATTACTAATAATGGAACAACCTATTTTTATTGCAGTTTAGTAACAAAAAATATATTAGACTGTACCGCTGTATCCTATAAGAACAAGATTGACGTCAACTAGAGTATAGCGGTCTACATATTTTTTGTATCTCATCTATGATCCCTAAAAGTTCAGAAAACTAATAACAAAACATCCTTGATCTTTGGGACATTGTTATTGATGACATAAAATAAAATTATATTATAGAGGTTTACTAATTTTAATACAAGGACCTTCTACAAAAAGTTTTAACTACGGTACTTTAATAATGAAAAAGAGTATCTTTAATTATCTGACTATAATACAAACTTTTGTGCATGACTCGTCTCTGTTTCAATAAACAAATTCTCCGGCTCATCACGTCTTTATAAGGCTCAATACCGAGTATTTTTCTACAAAAGTTTCATCGGCTCGTAATTCTCCTATTGATGACTCCTTTAGTCCTTTTCAAATGGTAGTCACAGTTTCGCTAGCTAGGTAGGCCTAGCCTATATACTAGAGAATTACCCTAAGGTTTATTCCACGTAAAGAAACGTGTAGTTTCCATGCGAAGAAAATATAATTAAGTCAGAATATAGAGACCATGATCAGTAGTATTTAGCATGGGTGGAAAATGTTCCATTCGTTCCTGGTAACGTGATTTTGCCAAAAATTTCGTTCCCGATGATAATTATCG
>JAQIWE010002043.1:0-14088 GCA_034698565.1 Campodea plusiochaeta | reverse complement strand
CATTGCCCCCCCCCCCCTTCCAGCACCAACCTACTATTGGACTATATTGGTATTCAGTGTGTGTCCCATGACGGACACTGGTGGCTCCCATAGAGACCCTTTCACACTCATCCCATTGACAAATGTCACAAGACGTTCTGATTCATTGGACGTTCTATTGCTACTTCACTTGACAGACAGAATGGACAGATAGGGTTGATATTGCAGAGCACAGACAGGTTCTGGGTTTATATTGGGAGGTGGGTGGGTGGAGAAATTGGATGGTTTGTTACTGATAGGAAATTCTGGGAGTGAAATGAATTTAAAAAAAAATTATTGTCCAAAGTTTTTTTTTCTTTCTTGGATTATAATAATTAGATTATATATCAGAAAAATTGATTCTTCGAATGTTTTAATCTAACTGAAAATGTATTTTGATTCAGTAATTTTTGTAATTTCACAACAGAAAGACATGAAAAAAGTAACAATTTTAAAGTGCCGAATAAGATTGGTTGAAGCTGAGTACTATTATTTGCGAAATGCTTTATGAGTCCTGTTCCGTCGATATATCAGATTAAGTTACCACAGAATTTGGAATCAATAAAGAAGTGCAGTAATTGGCAAGAAGAGTGTTCTCTTTGAAATGTTTCAGTTCATGATCTTCGTTAAGAGAATGACAACTTGAATCTTTTTATGTTTTTACCTAACGTTGTGTCATAGCATAATAACCTTCATAAGTAATCATTATTGATATGAAAACCTGACTCCTTTCCAAACGAGAAACCAATATTGGCAGTATTTCCAATATATTTTATTACACTAAAAGAGGAATACTACCCCAATAAAACTATAATTAACAACACCCACAAATTTTCAATGCACCAGCACCAGTACACTATATTCCGACAGGTCTTCATTACTGATTCCAAATTCTTTTCCAATACGTAGCGTCCAAAGTCCTGGAAAAGTGTAGGATTTATGCGAGCTAGAAGCAATTTAGCATTTCTTAGAGAAGCGTCGGTTCTGTAGTCATCCCCCCAACTTCAACTCCAATCAATAAGAAATAAATCACCGTCTTTTTCATCTGTGGGTTCGCGTCTTGCCAAATATTACGCTTCTTTTCCTTCAAACAAAAAGCTGGAGGGGGAAACTCATAAATAAGCATAAGAAGTTTTTTGGGCGTGAAGTATTATAAGGTTTATGTGTGTTTTATATAGGGGAATATTGTGTGAAGCTTCTTCAACTTTTTTTCATCCGTTTGGCATGAAATAATGCCGAGTATACTTGAATCACGTGGAATCGTCGACAGGGCGACTGTATAATTTATGTTGTATCATAAACTCTTCTTAATTTATTTATTGTTAAACTAGGAAGACAGTCGTCATCATTTGTCGTTGCTCAGTAACATTACTCGTTACTCAGTTAGGTTTGTATTTCTTGAATCTTGATAGCCAGCATGAAACCCTTTTTTTACCAGGTACGTTACTATACGTTACAATATAGGTACGTTAGTATATTACTATTTCGCAGCATTTTAAATTCGACTGTGTCACTCTATAAAAGTCCTGTTTATAAAATGTGTGTGAAAAATAAAACCTTATCTCAGTATTTACCAAAACGTCTACTATGGACACGCACCAAGCAGACACGTGGAATGCGTATATACGAATCCACACTTCCTCAATTTCTGAGTAGAGAAGAAGCTGCTGCTGTGATCAGCAATATTCTCGTGCTGTCGGTTTTTATTGCTTGGGGGTATAATATCTTTTGCCCATTTAATACACAAGTCATATTAGGGACAGAATATTTGAATCCCTATAAACTTTATTGACAAGATCATTGATTGAATCTTGAAATAAATCTGTATAAGTCAGGCCTTTAAACACTACGTCTATGTTTTTCTCGAAATATTGTGATAGATGACGCGTGGATTTCTTTTGATTAAACTTTTTTTTTGCTAATTATTTTATGAGAGCTCATTAGCGTTGTTTTGCTGTATTTTATGGTAAATTAAATTATTTTATGTTCAACAAGAAACTATCGCATTGGTCTGCGTATACATTAAAATTACAAGTTTACCTCACGTAATTTAAAAGTCTCGAATAGAAGCAACGGTGTACATGACTGTTGAAGATTGGAGTAAGAAAATGAGCATGTAAACTACAGAGACATTATATATATCTATAGCAACAGTAATAACAGATTAATGTATTGTATGCGATCGTATTATGGCACTATGAATTTAACAACCGCTACTAAAAACACGTTATTATTATGTAATTTGCCTACATAAAAATTTGATTGCGAACTTTCCTCAGATTCAAATGCCTCTTCCATCGAAAGAACCTCAAAACTCACCCCATTTTACTCCAAACTACTATCCATGAAAAGACAATTTTGACGAGCGAAAAAGGGATGAAAACGAAAAACCATAATTTTAAAATTGTTCCTCTTTTCCCATGTCGTTGAAACGATATCATTTTCTGCTTTTCCACTACCTAGCCATAAACATGGCAGGCACTAAATCACGGATATCAGAGTGAAAGGGAAATTTATTAGCAGCTAGAGATGCAGTATCGCTTGACCACTTCTTACATTCAGATCCGACTCATGAAAGTCCAAACTACAGCAGTATAGAGGGAGCCGCCTATCGCTTGGATTGAAAGACCGTAGCAATATGGTCAGAGAGCTATTCGTTGTGTGGTTACACCCGTGCCTTTTCAAAGAGAACAATCATGATTTATTCATTCTTCTCAATAGAGTATATTTACATTTTTCGCAAATGGAATTTTTATTACGATTGTGAATGTGTTTTGAAAATGGGATTGGTAATTTTATTTCACTTATATGTGCTTGGTTGTTATGACGAAGATAAACAGGAACTTTCGAGAAATAGAATACGACATAAGAGCTGCTGCTGGGACAATTATTAATAATGTAACGTGCCAAATGACATGACATTTGAAATGAATTGCATGTTAATACATAATTACTTCATTATTAAAAAAATATTCTGAAAGTATATGCTATATACAGTAATAACAGTTCTTACTAAGCTATTTTTGAAAACCATTTACTAACAAAAATTAAGATTTTTCCTTTTTTTATCTGTAGATAGGAATCAACTTTTAGGAACAGAAATTTCGAACTGTCTGTATAATTTATTAATATTTTAATAACCCCAGAAAGAACAGTTTAGCTGGAGTAGTGTGAAGGAGCTACAGCGCAGAACTTTGAAAAGTATTAAAATTGTATTAATTAAAAGTTGAACATTTATATACATTGAATCAAACAGAGAAAAATAGCAGAGGGATCGCTACAACAAAGTTAACGTGAAAACTATATTCATAAATAAATTGTTGTGATTACAATGAACATTCATATTTTCCATGTCTTGTCCACACAAGAAAAGTTGCACGTGCTTATGTGCTTATGAACATTCCAAAACACTCTTTCTTACATGAGATTATCTAATACATACAGTACTATGAGGAGTGCCTCAGTTACAACATACTTTTCCACTATAATAACAAAAGATTTCCCAGCTATTTATTTGAGGGCGTATTTTGGTATACGCCTTCCTGAAACAATTATTAGCGTTGGTGAGTCTATTACTAGTAGCATGTCTAAAGTATATTACGTACACTTACTCACGATACAGACTGTATAGATGTAATTCATCTAAGTCACTATAGAAGAAAGGAGAGAATCTGTGGATAATTCACAAGAACAAAAATATTTAAAATGAATGTGAAGTATTTCCGTTCTCATTTTTCGCTGCATTAGATAATATTTCGTAGAACTTGCTCAATCAAATAAAATTGCAGGGGTTACATTACATAGGGCAACGCTTTGGTGTCCTGCACAAGCCATATTGCACAGGTACAGTACAACGTTTCCAAAATTACAGTACTATTACATTTGAGTTATTATACTGTTTTCCCTTTGTACAGATTTCTCAAGGATATCAAAATAAGGCCCATCATAGTACGACTTTTTTTTCTATAGAATTATGGTGAAAAACCTCTTTATGAGAGTTTTCGTATCAAAAATATACATTCTTTAAAGGAATTTAGTATAATCTACATATTATATGAAGAAAATCTATTCTTCATCATGTAAAGATGAAAACGGAGCTGAAATGAATGTTAACTTTCCTGGAGAATGGCTGCATGGGATGGTATCATATCTTATGATCAGCTGACCGAATATTGCCATTTTCTCGCGGAAATTATTTGTAGAAAATAAAAAAAAATTACTTTTCTTAACGGATGTGAATAGTATATACACTTTTATAGTTTGATTTGTTTTAATAATTGGGTCAATAGAAACTTAATACCTCATATTATAAATTAAAGTTTGGATATTATGTTAAATAACAAATCACATTGGAATATAGTATTGTAAAAATATAAAATTTTACCTGTATTCTATACGAATTGATAAAATTCCAGATATTGAAGTTTATTCCTATACGATAACAGTAAATATGATGCTTTGATTTACATGGAAAGTGTTATAAGCATGCTTGATAGTGTCCTCTACATTAATAACATATTCACAAAAACATTGAAAACAATCACTTTCAACAATGTTTTGTTCACGAGAATAAATAATTAATTAACGCTGAATAATGAATATGTTGTTGTGTTGTTTGTCATTCAAATGAAATCATCAGAGAATAACTATAGGTCACCATTGTGTAATCAAGAGTTTTAATAATTTATTTAATGTAAAATTAACTAAAACATAAAAGTGATATGTTATTTGTATTGTTATTAAATTCGAGTTCATTTCTGTATAAATGACCTATGAATTGATACCAAATAACTCATAGTATCTTGTTTTCATGTATATGGTGCTCATTCACGAGTTGTAATTATTTCGGGCCTTCTTTAACGCTACTGATTTCCTCACTACTTTCTGGAGAGGGCAAAGGGGGACAATATACAATGTTAATATAAAGATGGTATAACTCCTAGTGGTTGATACAATAATAAACATACAAAGAAAACATTTATCTTTCCAACTTTTATTTTTATTTGAATGTTTATTGTTGCATCAATCTCTAAGGTTAAACCATCTTTATATAGTATTAACTTACTAGTTAGTTGTAAGTATATTATGATATCTTACATTAGCAATAACGTTTATAATTATATAATTCTTTTATTTGTCCTTGGAATCTGAAAAAAATTAGTTGCCGTAATGAGTTTTATGATTGTTTCATTATAAAGTTTTTTTTAATCATTCTGCTACAACAAAAAATAAATAGTATACTTCCCTATGCACCTTTTTATAGTGACGAAAGATAGACAGTCTCAAAAATAAATCATCAGCGAAAACTGGAATTTCCATGGAATTCCACTACTTAACGTTTATCCTTACACCTCTGCAACCTATCCGCCTCTCTAACTCACCGTACAGTACATGTAGCAGGCAATTTAAGCATCGTCTTTTACACAGGGCAGCTTGTGAGTAATCGCCCTGCTTCTCCATCGCTCTACTCTATATGGTGCGACAAGAATCTAGGAAAATAAATTAAGTTGCAAGAGCATTTTAAATTACCTTGCAACTTACTTTTTGCTCCCGGGACAAAAAAGAAACTGTGTGATAAATGGGATCTGCACTGATAGTGGAGATTGCAGCTAATTCCGCACTGCGATGTGGCGCCTGTCGCTCATGTTTTAAGATGAGGGTATGGGTATAACATGGATTTTGTGGATTATTTGCTGGTTATACATATTAAATGGAACCTCAGCATGATTAACTTAGAAATACTGTTTTAAGTGCAGTTAATCTTTTAAATGTAGGTTAGTATTTTCGTCAATAATATTGGTGATTAAAATAATGTTACTGTTTTTTCTAACAATGGCTTTGCTGGTATAAAATTTCTGTCATCTTTTTTTAACTCGTGTGCAGTTACCTCTTTTTCCTCAAGAATACATCTATAATAATATTGGCACCTTGAAAGTAAATACCATCACAAAATTTAATTTATCCCTTATCAATATTGCCTGGAAATTCTAGAAGTCGCATTGCTATGAGTTTATATTCTGTTCAGCTTTGTTACGTATACAATATACATGTTCATGAAATCTCTTTAGAAAAAAGCTTCCATTTTAACTATGATAAAAGGTTATGGGAATAAAAATATTTGTACATCATGTTGTAAAGTCAAGAAAATGAAACTTTAGTTTTATTAACTTGAAAACGAAATTAACTGATGATGCATTTCAGTTGACAAACAACGACCCAGCTTTCTAACCACTTTCAACCATCATGAACCCTCTGTCGACCCAGCATGGTGAAGTTGATCTCTATATACCTCAGCAGTGCAATATTTCCCACATTGTTTGACATTTGAAGGAAGATCCAGCGGTTTGAGTGGGAAAATGTTGTAGAATGAAGAATAGTCCTTTGTGTCTCACTCCCTATTGTATGATGAACTTACTGATGCCAGTGCCCCCAACAAAACTGAAAACGTTTTTTCGTCTTTCGGGCGAAAAGTCAAGAACAAAAGGCGCGCTTTGTCTGTTGGGATTGTATTTCCCTCCAAGCTAAAGGAAACTGCACGTGCGTAAGAAAGTTAAGGAATTTTGTTGCTGTACGCATAACAGATGGTAGTTGTGTGTATTCAGGGTCAATGGGGTCAACCGGGTATGATACGTAAGATAAATGGTTTCGAAGAAGATAGTTTCATCCTTATCTTCATGTTAAGTTCAAAAGATGGTTTGTTTAAGCATCAGCGAGGAGGAAAATAAGTTTTGTGTGTTATATGATATATAGTTTAATAATGAACAAGTTTCGTACTCGTGGTAAATTCTATTATCAGGGTTCACTGAATATCCAAGTGCAAATGCGAATATTAAGTAAAGAAGAAAACCTTCGCCCCCAGTACGTCGACATTTTAACTTTTCAGTCAATTCTCATATCTCTTTGTTGTACTGTACACTATATATTAAAGAGGGTAAATACTCTCTTCGTCTTAATGATTTTCTTCACAAAGTACAGCTTTCAGAAAAGTGAAAGGACTAAACATACGCCTAGGCTTATTTGGACTACAAAACTTTCTGAATTACAAGCGTGTAATTTAATCCCTTAATATTATAATTATTACTTTTTTCGAGTATTCCATTCCCTATGTTAATTACAATAATTCGTGTTATTTCAGTAATATTCTTTTTTCAGTAATACAAAAATAAATAAATTTGTCGCCTTTTTCCTTGCATTTTCTCTTGGTTTTTACTTACCATTAATTTAATACCAAGAGGACCTTGAAACTGTTAAAGCTGAGTTCTTCATTTTTTAATAATATAAATCTACACTCTTTATAATACTAGTAAAACTCGTGAAAGGTTGTCAGTCAGTTCATACAACTTTTAAGTGCTTTTCACAGAAACATCGACTTTCAAGCACGTAACCTCGAAACCAATCAACCCATACATTCATCATAATTTTTCCTTCATTACTCAACCCATCTGTTTAAAACCTACTTATAAATACCTTCACACTCATTTTTCACACTCCACTCTCTGAAAACCTCACTACCCAAGCGATGTCACCGAAATATGTGGAGTCAGCGGTCTCAATTATAACCCTTGTTGTTTTTGCCGCGGACGAACCGAAATTCATCGAGATCTCATACAAGAAGAGGGCGTGGCTCATTCCAAAGGGTGCCAATTTCCCACCGGTGTCTCCATCCATCATGGCGTCTGCCTGTTGGCGACGTGCCAAACAAGTGGGGCCGTAGCAGGAAGTAGGGAGTTTTATCTTTTTCTGAAATTCCATTTATTGAATATAATGCAGTATGTACCGTGGTAGCATCTTCTTGCATTGGCAGAAAGATTTATTATTATGAAGCCATCACAAATGTGAGTTTTAATGGAGAAGATATGCCAAGGTTGTCAATCGAGTGGAAATTCAACTCATAATCCAAAATTGTTCTAGGGTATCTGCGAAACTCAAGGCCTTCGAAATTTTTGAGATAAAAATGGAAAAGGAAGTAAACTAAAACAATTACTGTTCTTCAAGAGAATTGAATAAATAATATTCAGGTGATGTGATTCATTAAGTTTTCATTGAAAGTGCCATACACGTGTGTTGTATTTCAAGTACAGTAAAAATAAAGTAAGAGTAGTACCCACTCAAGAAGCTCTTTTTTCTGTGGTATACATAATAATTATGCGCAAACAGATAAACCGTAAAGCAATTTCATTTTTTTTTTCAATGAATAAAACACACTGAAGTTGCTGAACAAGCGATTAAATTGCGTCAACATCACTATGGTTTTCTAGTTCAAGTTATCCTAGTTTTCACTAGGATTATTCATCTCCGTCATCACGTAAAATCAACAAATAATCTAACTCAGCAACCAAGTAATATACAGAAACTGAGAAACACAACAACCTTCAGGCATCAATCTGTAATTATCCTGGATACTCATTTCACCCTTTAGCACCTCTCTGCCTATTAAATGGATTGTCTTGTTATTCTCCATAGTATAGAAATATGTTTGAGATATAATGTTGAAAAGGTTTGTGGTTTGTATGAGTGGCGAGTGAGATTAGCCTGAGGGTTAAAGTAGGGTTATTGTGGGGTGAGATGGAATTTTGGGTGAGGTGTGAAGTAGATGAGAACCAGAGTTTTTAATTATGAGAGAAATCGTGAAGCATATTTCATTATTTTTGTACCGGAAGGAAATGTTATCTATTTTCTTGGGGTCAGCCAATTCTTAATAGTTAAAACTTTTACGAAATTATTGATGTAACAACAGTTATTTTACAGTTGTTTTACCAAAAATTCTATACTGTATATGATATAGATTTAAATCTCAATAGGGAAAACATTTCTAATTTCTCCCATAAAGAATAATATTGCTTCTCTGAAATGTTTCTGCAAAGTTGAGTTTTAATTTATTACCGATCTATAAACCCAATAATATTGCATATCAAAAGCCCAATAAAGTGAATTAATACATTATAAAATTATTGAAGTACTCGTAGATAATTACTATTTCCTTTGAATTTAAAAATAAAGTGATTTCTCATGATAACACCCATAAAAAATTACTCAAAACATACTCAACTTTCGGTATCACTTTCTTAGCAGATATTTCTAGTAATATCATTAATCTCTTGCATTTGCCACTACGAATAAATTAGAATTAACTAATACAGTAATAAATATAAGTTACAAATACATTACTGGGGTTTCTAAAATATTAAGAATTTGAGATCTCACTCTGATTGACGTGTTTTATAAATATCTCTCATCTGAATATCTAAAGTGCAAATAACAAGTGTAGGTCTAACTGTTCTCTCTGAGCATTTGAGTGATCCTCTACTATAGCGACGACATAACAATACCACAATCTATCTTTATTGAAAACTTTTCATCATCCACTCTTACTTCCATTTTCCAATAGAATTGCAAACGAAAAAATCCTCATCGATGCATTTTTCCAAACTTCAATCCATTCCATGGGCGTAGTAGCACAAAGAGTTGGTAGATGCAGTGATTTTTCAAGAAAGCGTAATAAATTATATATCTTTATTCTGAGTAAATTAATGTATCTTATAATTCTGATTCTTCTTATCTTTATTCTTGAATGTTAGTTTATTCTTCTTTCTCCTTTTCAGGTAAGTGTACCATCACTCGATTCATCATCTGTACAGATTGGTGGCACTACAAATATTTATCCAGGAAATTCAGCACAAATATTGGTACTGTATAATAACGTATGATTTAGATTGTTGAAAGTAAGCGGGAGTTCATGATTTGAAAAGTAAAAACTGTCAATTGTTCGTATACACTGTATTTTATTCAGTAGAATTTTACTAAAAGTCCCACAATTCGATTACACTATTACTGTTATTGCAAAGTAATATCGTATACTCTGAAAGATCTTTATACATGATTGTGCGAATCAAAACGGCATCATTTGGTTGAAATCGTATCTTTGTAAATATAAGTTCTTTACATTACAAGATATCTTAAATACATAATTAAGGAATCACTTTTTGATTGAGATAGCCAATCCTCTGTTGAAAATAGAGTTTATTTGTATACTTGACACGTGTTTCGGAACTGTACGTTCCATCTTCAGAAGTTTAAACTTAGGAAACTAAATTAAACAACTGAACACATGCAAAACTACAACTTAAAAACTTAAACTAGTGATTCCTTAATTATATTCGAAAACTTCTGTTAATCTCCAAAATACATTTATATATCTTAAATATGTTTTCAAAGTAGCTCATTGTTTAATCAACATATGCAGTACAGTGTAAGCCTCCCTGTACGAATGGTATCAAAACAGATTTTCTTAGCAAAAAGGAAAGTATTTTCATAGTTCATTTTAATTCATAGGTTTTATTTACAGTTAATTTAATTGAATTTAGTCCCTGTATAATTACGAAATTTGAATTGGCAATTTTCAAATTCAGACAGTTACACTTCAATCCAGTAAATCATTTGACCTACTCTTTTTACACCCACAATAAATCTTCGTTTCTACGCCCACGATTCCGTGACATTTGGAACCGATTCTATCCCTGCACTTTTTCCTGACAATAGCGCATTCTAGGGTTGGAGAGAGAAACCCGTAGAAAATTACAGCATTCGACAACAAAGCTAGAATAATTTGAGTGACGAATCATCATTGAAAGCGCACCGACAGCAAAATATGAGCTGCATTAAGCATCCTTTGTACGAGAAGCAATTTCAGGCTCATCAGTGCTATTGTAGTTACAGTGATGGCCGTTGGGAGTGATGGAGAAGTGATGAAGAAAACTGGCAACTCTGTTTGTTCAGATCATTGCTGAAATGCCTATAAATCAGGGGCGGAATTGAATAGAAGTGATTTCCTCGTCATCCTCAATGGCAGAACTTAAGTAGATGCTCAAGTAAATCTTACTATTCAGTATATGGTAATCCTAATCTACATTTTACCTAACTTCAAGCATTATTATCAGGAATGATTTAGAACAGTCTAGTTCTATAATTATACACTATGTAAAATATTTGTATGTAATGACAAGTGCTTCCAAGGAGTTCTGCTTTCGTATGCACATGTAGCCTATATTATGATGCAATCAGAAGTTTTAGAATTCAATTTAATTAATTCAACTCGCTATATTATTGATGGTACACTTGAAAGACCCAGAGGGAAACGATTATAAACATAAAACAATTCCATGATAATTGTTTTAGTATGTTGTTAGTCAAAGTTGTAATAGGGAACTGCTGCTTTCTAGTTCACCTTCTGATTGTCATTAAGATAATGTAATACAAAAATACAGTAAGAGGGTACATTGCTTTCTACAATCTCAGATTCCTATATTATGCAAAATCTGCCAGTATACAGTAGAATATCAGAGTAATAACACTCTTGGATCACAAGAAACCATAATGACAGATGGTTATTATAACTGATTAATGGTTACTATATTTCTGTTTTAGTGTGTGACATCATGACTCCCTTCTTTTTACGTATTAAAATCTCGATAGGCGATTATTGAATAATTATTCCCCTTCTTGGAAATTTCAAAATTTTATAGCACCATTTGATACTCGATTTGATACCATGACCTTGTGTAAAGCACCAATATTCACGACTTTTATATAAACAGATCTAAATTATAAAAGAGTATTTACCCAGTCTTTTAGAAGTTGGGAAAGTTTCTCCTTAAGTCAATTTGTTTCTTGGTATATGTATCCCAGTAATTACTTTAATGGTGGGAAAGATCGAAGAAAAATTACACGCTACAACGCACATTTGTGTGAGGCGGTTCTCAGAGTCAATGTAGCCACAGAAAACATTTTATCAAACCACAACATTGCACGAACAATACAGCTGTTGAGTAATTAGGAAGATACCCCGATATATCATTAAAGTTGATACAGTTATTTGTTCTTTCCAGGAATATAAAGTTCTTCAACTTTAGATTCTGAGAAAATGATATTTTTGCTTCATTAACTACGCTTGATTGCCATTAGTGAGAATTAGTAAACAATGATGAAAAAAACCGTTAATATTTAGATGGTGTAACCCCTAGCGGTCGATACAACATTAAAAGACAAATGATACTTTTTCTTTGTCTTTTATTGTTGTACCAACCGTTAGGGGTTAAGCGATCTAAATATTATCATATTGTCCCCATTTACCTTTTCTAAGTAGATGAAAAAAAATGTTAAGTTATCCGTCACAGCTTTGTGACATGTACATTAAAGCAAATATTGCAGCTGTGTTATTTATTTCTGTTTGATTTTGGAGAGACGTAGGTTATAGCAGTATTTCACTTCAAACTATTTGTTATTACTCTTTTTAAATTGATTACAATAATTTTTTTCCTCTATTATAATATTTATAATTATAGATGTCCATGAAGTAAGGTGGACTTTACCTACTTTGGGTCAGAGGAAGGGCAGACAGTTAACAAATATGCACTCTATATGTATATGGAATTCATACTTTCCGTTCATGAATAAAGGTTTTCTATTTGAAATGAAAGTTTATTAAAATATAGTGATTACCTAAATTATTTAACATTTCTTTCTTACTCGATTATTTTTTCATTTTCAGTTTGTATGTGTAAAACCAGGTTCACAACCGGCGTTTAACAAGCGGTTGACAAACAGTTGTAGACTGGCGGTTGTAAAAATTCAAAATTGCGGTTAAAATGTTCGATTTTTCAGCGGTTGATTGGCGACAAACACTGCCAGATCAGAACCTCGTCCGCTCTCTCGACCGCCGATAAGAACCAATCACAAGGCGCGGCTGTGATCACATGATACTGTATGTGGTGCTCGTCTATGATATTAGTGTACCTTTTTTAACAACATATAAAATGGCCGACAAAACCAGCTGGTTGGATGTGTATGAGTTTTATTACATGAGTTATTTAGCATTTGATAATCAATTTTAAAGTAGTATTGCATTCTTGCATATAATATAGTAATAAACAATTTATATATAATATATAGAAACATAAGTAGTAGGCTTAAGTTTATTGATACTTTTAAGTAGAAGTCAGGAACGTGTATTTCATTTATTTTTTCACAGATTCAAATTACAATTTGAGAGTTTGAAGAACAAAATATGCAACACCTACCTTATAATACTAAATGTAATATTAGATAATGGATCCAGTATGTATTATTGTTAGTATACACTAACGGAAATAAATCACTAATTTCCTTCACTAACCGTAACCCAATTATTTATTGAATTTTACTGAGCTGCATCTTACGACGTCAACGCACTTTCATTTCAATATTCCTTCTGCTAGAGAGGTTTTGAACAACAGGTGGCGTGACCTTCGTTGCTACTGTAGTTATGCGTAACATAAGCGTTAGGCGTTTCGCTTAAACCTTAAATGGTGCTCTACATAACTATCTAGGATATTTTGAAGGCTGGTTCTCCGCAAAAGTACTTGTGAAATAAACAGCGGTTTCTACAAGCGGTTCTCAAAAATGAGCCGCAACCGCCATATCAACAACCGCCTTATTAACCGCTAGTTGCGAAACTGGCTTAATTATTATTATCGAACCTTTCGTATTTTTCTGAACTATTCTCAAGGCATTTTATTTGTTGTCCGTTGCTTTTCTTTGCCACACTTTTTCACATTGTGGTTTAATGAAATATTTTCACTATACTGTGTAAGCTTATAACGTATTGAAGATTTTTTTTAAACAAACACAGTTATAGTGCGTAGTAAAGCATTATGCAATTAGAGTTCTTCATCAAAATTGATTTCCAATAGTATCTCTTGTTCTTATAATACTTCATTATACTATCCATTTGTCCTATATATTTATTGAACTCTACTTTAACAATGTTTTATGAAACAGTATTACATCAGCTCCGATACTAAACAAAGCTGTCTCGTGTCACAAGTGTGTCAAAGATATTATGAGTTTAGTAAATAATTGAAGTTCAGTTAAAATTGGCAATATAAGGTTTTGTTTCAGAAAATATATCAGTCTCTTCTGTGTGCAAGAGGTCATTGAAGACATTTTTCTCCTAATATTACTAGGTATAGGCACCAGTGTTCTGACATTGAACACGCTGCCAAAGGAGGCGGAGCATTATTGTTAATTTGAAAA
>JAQIWE010002042.1:0-14092 GCA_034698565.1 Campodea plusiochaeta | reverse complement strand
ATAGCGTGTACAATATTTGTATATAGAAAGGTTAGAAAAACATAATTCTCTTCATTAAATTTGTATTAATTTGTACAGATTCTATTTATAGAGTTCTTATGTTTGTGGTGACATTACATGATTTTAACTTCTTCATTTTTGGACGAATTAAGGAATTGTAATTTTCTTGAAGTTCAAAAATTAAATACTTCCAAAAGTAAAAGTCGGATTTTCAAAATCGGTGTGGTCTTTTAAATGTATTGGAGGATTATTTTTTGAAAATTACAAATTTCTACATTCAAAAAGGAAGAAGTCGAAATCGTGTGACGTTGCCATGAGACTTATAAACAGTTTTTTCTTATTATTCAGACACATCATTTAAGATTATTTTCATAACATCTTATCAATCATTTTTTTCCTTCGACAATTTGCAACTTCTTATAATTATTCGAAACTAAAATCTCATCAGGGTTTATAAAATTATAATGAATTACAAAGTCCATGTATAGAAAATAAATTTGGTGTCGTATTTGTGAGCACATGTGGAATTTCAAAACGAAATATATTCAGATGTTAAAATGTTAAAAGCTTTTGCTATCACTGAACATTTTCATATAATAATTATTATTAGTTACTATTGACTGTTTCACTTGAAGTATAGTCCACTTTTGATTTTGAAGAACTTACATTGTTCTGTGACATAAAGGGCAGATAATGAACTTGCAGATAATGAATTTCCGGTTTTCTGTGATTTTCTTGTACCTTATATTATTAAAGAAATTTTGCAAAAAGTTTGGCATTTTTTGACCCAACGGATCAAGAGATATTTCTGTTTATATAGTCGATAGATTTTCCGCAAGGTAGCACAAATCGACCTGCTTAATTTGGCTGATTTCCGAAAATATGAAAATTTTTCGTTGAAAAACACATATCTATTAAGTAGTAGCAAAATTGACTTAAAAATAATGCAAACTAATAATTTTATTCATATATCAGCAGTTGTCTTGTTTTGGGCCACACTTGCTCCTCTACCTTACAGCTTATTTTCTTGCATTTTCTAAGGTGAATAGCTCCACAATCACTGATTTTTTAGAGGTAAGAAAAATAATTTGAGTTATTTATAACAAGAAGACTAATATTATCTTATAATATCAGAAAAGTCAATTTAGATGCAGGTAACCCTTTAACATAATAATGAGCAAAATAGTTTCTATACCATGATTGATGGATGCCTAAATAATATCATACTGGATAAAATATTGTCACTGTGCCAGAATATCAGTACAGAGCTTATTAGATCACGACAGTAACAAAGTCATCAAGATATTATATTTTAAAACTGTTTAACGATTGGTGATTGCAAAACTGTTACTACGTTTCTACTTATCTTAAAACTAGTTTTAGTAATTATCCTTCAGTGACCATAATAAGAGAATTATTTTACTTCAAGATTTACAAGTTACGTAGAAGGAAATCTTACACCGTACACTTAAATATCTATAACTGAAATTTATATAATTATTTGCCTGTTAGTATCACATAAATAAGTAAAAGTGCACATTGAATTTTCTCGGAGCAAAAAAGTATAACACATTTCACAACACCTACAATTGAGAGTAAAAAAATCTACCAAACAACATAATGATCACCTGTGCAAAGGCAGACATTATAATTTCCACAAAAATATTTTGTTAAGTGTCGTAAGAAATAATATCCCTTTGAAATATGATATACTTAAAAAGCGTGAATCTCCTCTGAATAAAAGTGTATGGTTGTCATCTGTTGACAAGAAAGATGAGAAGCCATTTTGAATCTAATTGGGTTGGACTGTGGACATTAGAAGGTAGAGAGAAAAGCACCACCATTAGTCAATTTCTCTTTTTGCAAAATGTCTGCATCATCCAAATGCTACTCCAGAGGCATTTTTATGTCTAATATATCTTTGTGCTATCAACAACTCAGTACACGAGGGGGTATTCACTTTAAATTAGTAGGAAGATTGCAAAATTTCAATGCGGAATTTGGCAATACAAAGAATTTTCAGCAGTTCAGAGAAGTGCAAAGGAATTTTTAGTAATAATGAGCAATTTTGACAAATTTCGAAGACAATATTATGTTTTACCCCCAGAAACATATAATTATATCGATTTCATTTCGATAGATAAATCTTTTAGTAAATGGTAATTTGTCTGTGGTAACTGGAGTAAGTATTATATTTCAGAGAAAAGAAAAGTAAGAGAGAACTCCTGCACTTCTATTATTTAATTGTGTAATATACTGAAGTTTACAAAACAGTTTTAGCAATTTACATTTTATTTCTTTTAATTTTTTCTTCTATTTTTATACTAAATATTGAAGAACTGAAGTAATTTCAATTGAATTTCCCCAGAGATATTAGTATTGCTACTATAGATTTACAAAATTTTCCGTAAGTTTGACATTTCAGGAAAGAAAAGAAATAATAATGACTGCTGTGCATTATTTGGTAGCAGTTACAATATTGGTTTAAAGGACTGTCACAGATGATCCAAAGTTCTATATGTATGATCAGTGGCAATTCAATATCTGGAACATAATCGATGAATTTATCCTCCAAAAATTGTGATGAATTGTTTTATAATTATAACAGAGACATGTAAAATACAAAAACCCATTCAATTTTTCCATGAAATTCTAAAGTGACTATCCCCTCGAAGTGCGGTATATAACACAAGTAATATACAGAGATTTGAATATAATAATCATGAGCGAGAGAAAAATGCTTGAAAAAGAATGTTGCAAATGACTTGCTTCCTGCCATCCAACAGTATATCCATGACTGCTCTTCCATTTGTATTGTAATGTTGTCTCATTGAGTATTGTTGCTGGTTATTTCTGTGAATAATGATTATTATTATGATTGTTACGTGTTAGGCTGTTGATGGTATTGCTGCCAGCTATTATGGGAGAGTTTTACACCATAATGTTTATATGACCTACATTTTTATGATTATGAGGGAAAATTCGGAGAATGATGTGATATAACGAAGTAGAAGAGATTCATAATTTAATTCGAAGAATTGTATTTTTTTCTGTGTGGTTATAGCTACGGATAGTTACTTATTTGCACGAAAGTCAGAGTACTAATATTTAGTTTCAAAAAGGTTTTAATTCTTTTCCATCCATATTTGGTGAAGTACATACTGTAAATATGATTGTAATAATATAGATGATGCAAACTGAAGATCTAAATATTTTATGAGAATATCAGTTTCAAAATTATACTTTTTTATTCATTTTATCACAGCATTATACGACATGAAAATGAAAAATTTCATAAGTCAAATACTCTTCCAAAAAGCTAGGTTGAGTTGTTGAAATAATGTAGCTAATTGCAGGTGTTACAAATGATTATATCGATTATAAAACTGGTGAGAATCTCATTACTGTGACATCCTCGAATTAATATATTAATATTTAGATTAAGAGCGTTACTAGATACATTAGATATCTAGAAAAATATATGTATACTGTCTAACAGTTGTTTATAGTTGTAGATATTAAAAATAGACAACAAATTTTTGTGGAAAAATTATAAAGTGCTCTTATCAAGTATTGGAAGTATAGTAAAATGTATTCTTCAAGAAGGAACAGAATGAATATAATTAATTATCTTATACATAAAAAATAATGCCAATTTTCTTAGTTCCTGCAGTTTTTACACCAGTTCAAATATTTGTATCCGTTCTCTTTCTGCTAGAGTCATTTTTCCTAATTTGACTGAGGCACTGAGCGGCTGGCTGGAAAAAATGAAAGAGCAAAAGCACTGTAATAAAGCGATTTTTATCAAAATCTATATAACAACTAATGGCTCCGTAGCGCCTTTCCATTTCATCTCGAACACTGTAATATTCCCTTATAATATGTATACACTTAACCAATAACCAGTTATTCACGCTAAAAAAGGGGGAGGCTCGTTTTCCTTTTTGCCGATCTTTTTTATACGAAAGAAAGTACTCATCATCACATTTTCAGAGCTACTTAAAAGCAGTTATTTTCGCTTATAATATTCGGAATTAGAAGGCACGGAGAGTTAGTATCAAAAGATATCTGATATATAAGGACTCAATAAAACTGCACTGTGAAGAATGAATTATATGTGATTCCATCCAGAGAAAAAATTACTTAGTTACCTTACAAAGCTATTCGAAGATCACGAACTTTATGTAAGAGCCGGAAATACCTCTGGAAAGGATGGGCAAAGGGGTATTCGAAGGAAAAAGGCGTTTATTACAGAGTATGCTGTGTAGTTTTATTAGTGGTGCTGGTGTTCTATTACTGAGAAGCGTAAGACACGCGCTGCATATTTTGACATGTTAATAATATGTTGAAGATAAAGTCTGATAAGGATTTTCAGTGTGGAAGATATACGTGGTCTCCATGTACGACAGTCTGGATGAGCTTCAAATATGGATTGAAGTAATTTGTAATGATCAGGGACAATTTTATTTAAAGCTTAGTCTTATAGGTAAATTTGATGTACAAATTTATGAAGAAAGGAAAGCTTCACAGGTTTTCATAATTCGTATCGGAACAAAGTGTTTTTACGAGTATTAATCGGGTTGCAGCAACTTCGAAACTGCTCGAGTCCTTCTTCCTTCAACCCGAGTCAAACTAACTGCGGCAAAAGATTAGTATACGATTTCATATTACGTCGTGCTGTAAATTTGATACAGGCCTAGTTAGTAAATAAAACAAAAATTGCAGAAATAAGGTGAAATTACCCCAACAAAAGAGTAATGAATTAAAGACTCGAAATACAGTATAAGGAAGCAGTGAAATATTATGAGCATTTCATTTGTTTATACCATGTTCCACAAACATAATTTTCCAAACAATATTTCTGATTAAATATTTTAAAAACTACAAAGAAGCAAAAAAATATATATATATATAATAAAGTATAAAAAATATTCTTGATGCCAGGATACATTAACACATATTGGATAAAGAAATCTCTCAGCATAGATGTATAGCTAGGGTTTCTAACGAGCTAGGCTCGGACGCAGCTCTCGGCTCGATCTTCAGAGGCTCGGACTCTTATCGGAATGAAGTCGAGCCGGTTCGTTAAAGGCTCGCTTTCAAAGTTGAGCCAGCTCGTTAAAGGCTCGGTTAACGCTTTTTTGCTATAAAGTCGAGCAAGCTCGGTATCAAGTCGAGCTGGCTCGTTAAAGTACCGTTATCAAAGTCGAGCCGGCTCGAATTTATAGCGAATGAACCTTTACATAACGAGCCTTTTAAAGTAAAGGCTCGGACTCAATCGGACTCGACCTCAGAAGGCTCGAACTCGGCTCGCTCGACTATAACAAGCGACTCGTAGCGAGTCGCTCGGGAAAGGCTCGGTAGAAACCCTATGTATAGCAGTAATTGCAATGAGAAGTGAAACAAAACCTTCTCTAATAAGCAAAGCATAAAATAATTAAGCAAGATATTTAGTCGTGGCATATCCCAATCCATCCAAGCACTAATTCAGCAGTCAAGTATAACGTTTCTTGAACAATAGAAGCCTCAGGAACATCAAATGAAAGTATAATGTGGTTAGCGCCATTTGATAGCCTTTCATTCTTAAGGGTTAATTAGTACGGCTGCCTACTTCTTCACAAAGATATTGCTACTGGCTATTTTTATATAGAGTCTCATTACTACAAGTTTCTACTTGTGATACCTGCTTTAGAAGCACAATAAAGTCACGTTTTGAATTAATCCTTCTGTGCTGTTATTATTACTTGATGATGAATTACAAATGATGCTTTATTCTTAATTTCACCTTGGATGCTTATTGGAATACTTGGATTTTAATTGTGAAATATTTTTAGACGGTGTAATCGACTCAGTGCAGGGGTTTGCTTTAGGAGTTGATTCCATTACTGTATTGGTCTTATAGATCTAATACATCTGGGTCGTTGGTTTAAAATAAAATAATATTCAAAGAAACATTTTTTCCCCTCTCGATAATTACCAAACTATGGCAGTATTAGGAAAATCCATTTTAATGGAAGTATAACACACAGTAACTGAATCCCGAGATTCCCGACATCACTTCACCTTATTTTAATGCATGATGATTTGTCAAAAATTTCCTTTTTGTACAATTTATTTTTGCAAACAGTTGAAATATATAAGCACATAGTGTGGAAGAAACTTTAATGCAAGACTTTTACTGTGAGAATTCGTTATTAATAATTATAATTATAATTGCACAATTTCATTATCATGGAAAAACTCAAATTGTTTTGCATTGCAAATTCTAACAAAAATATATGTGAAGGCTGTTACTTAAACGAACACAAATATCCTGTTCTTGGCAAAGTATATGATTTTTGATATTGAATTACGTACACTGCACAGTGTTATAACTAGAATGCATCGTTATATCACCAGCTGAAGATTACAACCCTTCCCGGTTTTAACCATAATAAATTCACTTATTCTAATTTATTATGATAAATTAGTTATAATGTCACATAGAGATATTTAAACAAAAATTAACAGTTTAGATAAAAATGTTTCCATAAATATTTGTGTTTTATGGCTATTGTTTACTAACAGTTATGGTGCAATCACGTATGCAATCAAAATGCAGATTAAACATCATCATTACATCATTGTTAATGCAGCATTTCAATGAGTTTATTTATTCTTTTGTTCCATTATTATGTAAGGTTATAGAAATGTAGAGTTGAATATAAGGACAATTCTGTCTTTATGTTCACACAGCCCACTAAAGTTGAATATCGTGTCACTTACTTAGTCAATTTTCTGACTGTGTCTTTTGACTTTTCATAGTCGGTGCCTTTTGTGGATACAGTCATTTTCTGGCATGTTGTGATGTATGGCGAAGGTTTTTCGATACTTTAAATTAAAAAAATAATTAAATTTAAAAAAAAAAATACCATTGGAAAGCTTGGAAGATGCACTTTATGAAGATGTTTTCATTAAAAAAAGTAAATTTAAAATGACTAAAAAAATTCATGAAGTTGAGTACTTTTAAGCACTTTTGAAATAAATTATGCAGGAGATATAGGTGCCAAGTTCAGGAATTTCTTGCGTCAATTTAAATTTACTCAATTGAGAAAAGAAAAATACCACCAAAAAGTGTATCTTTCAGGCTTTTCAATGGTATTTTTATTTTCCTGATTTTCATAGTGAAAATTGACGAAAATCAAGAAAAGTTGATTGAGGATTATATTTGTACATGCCACATCCAACTGACTGTATCTCCGCTTAAGGTACCAAAGAAAATGGCAAACGATACCGTCAGAAAACTGACTATGACTCAGTTTCCATGTCAGTTCATTTTACCTTAAAAAATGAACCAATTTATTGTCCCAGGATTAGCTACTTCAAACATCTGAAATCTGAATTTCCCTGTTGCAAATTTCTTTGAGATAAAGACAAATCTTTGTAATCAACAAGCTCAATCTTTTGTGTTGTAGCATTCGAAATATTCTATACCAGATAGATACAGCACACAGCACTATAAGTTTGATAGACATTTCTTGAATTTATTATCCAACTTTACCAGACAGTTATATGGTTTCCAAATTCCACCAGTACTTTATTGCATTCCCCAAAGCTATAGTTTTCCCTTTTTAACCATTCTTGAATGAAATAATAGATTCATTTTCACATATTTGCTATCTCATGCAATGCTCTATTGGCACACTAAATACTCCTTATATGTGGGATTCGCATGTTACATATCTGATGACAAGCAAAAACACGTAAGGAGAGCGTAGGCGATTGTTTTGGTTGACCTTGTATGGCATTATTTTCTAACTGCCTATTTTACCCACAACGGAAAAAGTTCTGTAAACATGAAAATGAAGCGGTAAGGGAGAAATTACGTCATTATTTGACTGTATGTATGCTAATTGATGGATGAAGCAATCGAGTTTATTTTAAATAGAGACTCATCTATCGTTTAGTTGTCGTCAGGCTAATTAAGGAATACTTTACTGGAAGCTGTTAAAGTAGTAAAAAGATATTGTATTATGAAGAAGTAAGGTATGCCTTTCTTTTGGGTGATTGCGTAGTAATTTAGATATCATCGGATGTTGGTCCATGCTGTTTAGTTAAAATATATATGTAATTTTATTTTATAATATATACCTAAGTTAAGATCGACGTAAATAAATTGAATTCAATTGTGTTTGAAATTCACAAATAAAATGTAAAGCTTACAAGTTTAAACTCTAAATTCCTAACTTGCGTACTACTACAGAACAGTACTGATCTTTATTTTTAAAATTTTGCACCGTTTGGTAGACATTCATCATTATTTTCTTTGTATAATACGATTTACTTCACTATTTCAACTTTTCATTGAATTTCGAACTAAAAAAATACTTCCCTTTTATTTTTAAAGTTAAAAGAATACAAGAGGTCTGCTATGATTCCTTTTATGTTTAAAATTATCTGCTGCAACATCCACACGTCATTATACTGGTAATATAAAATATAATAAAATACCAGCGTAGAAAACCCAACTCCTACTCAAGTAAATATGTACGTAAGAAATTATAACTTTGGCGGGGATGATGCTGAATTCAATAGAATAATAGAAGTTTATAAAGAGAAAGCTCTACACATAAATATACAATTCAAAAATACTATTGAACGGAATTGCGTAGAATAAAGAGGAGGTCGAATAAAGGGCAAATAGGTCGAATAAAAATAACATCTTCCCTGTATTTAGTTTTAATCTTTTTTTAGACCGCTACCTTAATTAGGATAATCATATATATCAGTTAGATTCTTATAGAGAGGTGAACACAGCATTGAAATGGCATTGCCAGACTTCTCTACGAAGAAGAAAAAAATACGAGGAAATTGAATACATAAAGTATTAATTATTTAATGCATTATTATTCCACTATCTGATGCGCTATGAAAGTGTATGGGTTTATCGCTTATTTACAGTATGGGCTACCTACAAGTTCGTCTTCTGCTACAGTTACGGTTTACACCATGTTAGAACAGGGAGGGTAGTTCGATAAAAATTATTATATTTATAGAAGAAATTTAATGATTGTTAAATAATTCATAAAATTAAAATACCAGAGGTATAATGCTAACGATATAGACTAACGGACTGAAGTATACAGAATTACAAAATATGAATCTTCAAACTCAATGTTTCTGAAGATATTATACCATTTTCAAAAACATCACCATATTCACTCCAATATTTTTCTGTATACTCTACGTCTCCAACCAATCCTAAAATGTCATTAAGAGAAAAATGAATAATGTGGAGTATCAAACTCACCAAAAACAATATTTATCATCTAAACCTGAACAATAATATACGAGAGTGCATATGGTATAATCACCCATATGAAACCCACGGAATGTCCAAGTATATCCTTTATCCCATTTGACCTAAAACGATAGAAATCTTTTCCTTTCCATCATCTCATCCAAGTAGTTAATATTGTTGTTTGAAGGACTGTCAACAAAAACAACTAATCTCAAATATCTCAGCACGATTCAAATGTTCTTTCCACTGCTCTACAACTATCAGCCAAAACTATTTCCGCCGTATGTCATTCTACTCAATGACGCCGACAATAATATTTCATACGAGGAGAGAATAGCCTTTTTACTACTGCTGCTTACTTGCTCCTCGCCCGCTTGTGAGATTAAATTTGAAGGAACTGCTACGCCCTAGCTACAAAAATAACTTCTCCGGCAGCAGCATCAAATGTCTTGAAATGATGCATTGGTAGAAAGGTATAGTGTTATAGATGGCAATCTTTCATGTGTCAGTTGATTCCTCTGCCTCTCTCTCTTACTGACCACTGTGACGTCACGAGGATACTCCTCCCAAATTATCTACTTTTAGAGTTGTTTGACAACTAACGCCAAAAGAGTGCTTCAAGATTAAATGACGGAAGATGCCTTCATTCGGTTTTTTTTCCTAATGGATATCGATTTGATTTGAAAGATATTTGGAGTAAGGTTTTTGAACATTTCTGAACTTCCTGGTCGTATTTTACAAACTTTTTTGTTAGCTAATTTGTACACTTGTTTCGTATACCTGATTCAACGATATTGATAATGATATTTCAGCTGTTCTTCTATTACTAATTGTTATCCATATTTGACATTTCAGATTTGCAGCGTAACTAATACTTTTATACAACTCTTTTAAAACAATTTGAAGTGTGTATGAGTATATGTTGATCCATTGCTGGTTTCAATAATTCACTTTGCTATAAGAGATCTGACTGAAAGTCTATATGAGCAGATTTATTTCAGCGCTATATCGAGAGACGAAGAACTGTATAAGCTGCTGTCTGCTGCATGATTGTATATTGTATTAAATGCATCGAAAAAAATATACTTATTATTTACCAAGGAGTTCCCCTTCATTGATATAAATGTATTACAGAGTGAAATAAAAATTTCTGGCGTATTACTTGACCACATTTGTTTCCATACAGATATTATTCGGATTACACGCTGAAATAATTTGTTATTTCCCGAGTCATATGACTTCCTGTTATTACTGATAATCTTACTTATATTAAAGGGTTACCTGCAGCTAAATTGACTTTCTGATATTATAAGACAATATTAGACTTCTTGATATAAATAACTCATATTATTTTTCTTATCTCCCAAAAATCACCGGTTGTGGAGATATTCACCTTAGAAAATGCAAGAAAGTAAGGTGTAAGCTAGGTAGCGGAGCAAGCGTGGCTCCAAACAAGTGCTGATATATGAATAAAATTATTAACTTTCATTATTTTTAAGTCACTTTTTGCTATTACTTAACAGAAATGTGTTCTGGATTCGGAAGGCAGCGAAATTAAGCAGGTAGATGATTTGTGCTACCTTATGGAAAATCTATCGACTATATAAACAGAAATATCTCTTGATTCGTTGGGTCAAAAGATGTCAAACTTTGTGCAAAAATTCTTTAATAATATAAGGTACAAGAAAATCACAGAAAACCGAAAATTCATTAACTGCAGGTAACCCTTTAAAAAGATTTCTTAGTTAACTACGGCCAAAATCTACATAAAAAACTGGAATTCTTGTGTCACAGTCAGATGCAGTAAAATGTTATTTAATATTAAAATTTGATGTTACACCTGCTGCCTACAAAATAAAATTCTTCTGAATACAAATTAAAGTGAAGGGTGTGTATATGAGACGCGTATAATGTACTTCTTGTCCAATGATCATTATTTTTTATGCTTTGGACTACTGGTTTGATTAACACAGTTGCTCCAATCTTTTTCAATAAAAGTGTTTCTGGAGTGGTTTTTATATTTCTACGGAATCAAGTATTTCCAGAGGTGTGTTTTCATTTGAGTGTATAAATTTTCCATGTGTTAGTGGAAAAGAAATTACCACTTCTTCATCAGCTATTACTTCATCGTTTCAACAAGTGTGAAAACTATACAGTGGTGATTTTATCTTAGGACATTCCGGTGCTTTATCAGAAGAGCGAAATGGATGCATTATTTACAAAAGGTGCTGAGAGAAGCAAACACAATTAAAATATTTCTTGCATGAAATTTGCTGTGCAACACGGCGCTCTGTTTTCTCATCAGATATCAGTATCTTTTAATTATATTTTTTCTAAAATGAAGAAAGGAAAAATACAAAACAAGGTAATTCGTATATACTTTCGTCAGTCATATAGATAATAATTGATGGTTCTGATTCTGAAACGAGTGAGTGAAACCTTCACTCTCATACATACTCTCGTCAAACCTCAAAGTTAGAGTGTATACTTCAAGTATGTATAAAGAATCATATATTACCAAAACCAGTAAATCTAATGTTTTAGCAAAAGTAAAATAATTGGAATGAATTAACTTTAGTCTTTCGTTCGTTGACTCTGTTTGAAAGTGCTATAGAATAAAGAATGCCTTGGAGCTTGAATGGACCATTTTATCTACAGAACGAATAATGGAGTAAATACTGATAGAAAATATAACGAATTGTATCACTTAGGAATTAATTAACTCAATACCAATTTAGAACTGACTTTTGGTGAATAAACTTTATACAGTAGCGAGTTATCTTAAATATATCTGAGATGTGACCATCACCTCAGCCTTGTTTATTGGATAGAGCTGTCGTAATTATCAAGTGACAGAGAAAAACTTTCAATTTTTAGGATGAATTTATAAATAAATAATAATAAATACAAACAAGGGGAAAAGAGCACAATAATATTGGAAGGCAAATGTATTAATTAAGAACGATAAACAGATAAACACCAACACAAAAAACGAAGAAAAAAATCGAGGAAATTTCGAAACCAACTAATTTTCAAATCTCCCGCTTTCTCATATTAAATCTCCAAGTCCACTCTTTATTTGTGCTCCACTATGTCTCTTGCAGTATCACATTACATATCCCAAGGCAAATGAAGTAGACAATCAAAAAATCCTAACATTCTTCACTGGCATTTTCAAAGACCTCTGTACGATTACTCCAATTAAATTTGAAGGATTATTCTGACATTCAGAAAATGTTGGACTGTGATGCACATAAAAAAATAACCGCGCCCGAGTCCTACTTGAATAAAAAGACCAGGTAATATTTCTTTAATGCCCAAAGGCAAATAGGAAGAGAAGCTCTAAGAATGGCGCCATCTTTTACAGTCATTTATCTATACTCTTCCACACTTTCAGATATTACAAAGACAATAATATATTAGGGTTGCCAATTCATTCTATTCAAAAGGGAGGAATATAAGATATCAGAGAGTTGTTTTATTGAGTATATCGTTTCATCAGATTTATGAATGTTTCCTTTCACAAAGACCAATCACATTTTTTATGTGTGGAAATAACTTACTATGTTGTGTAGTAAAATTATTTTATTTATTTAAAGTATTTTATTATTCATTTTTGCAGTATTATGAATTAATGGAAATTCATCTCTTACAAAAAATGGATTTAAGAAATACTTTCGAACGTTTCGAATATAGTTTATAATTTAATTTGTATCACTTCCAATCTATTCATTTTCAAATAATTAAATCCAAAGTATTTCGTAGAAATAAACCTCCAATAAATTTTAACCGTCGCTGTCTTAGGTAATGAGAAATTGTTTTCAGTTTAGTGTAGCCAATTCTAATGTCTGTTAACCCTTAATTAATGTTATCCTCATCACATTGCCAGTAATTAAAAGTTACCATAAATATTAGTGATTAAGTATATAATAATTTATTATAATAAAATTAATGGTACATTCACTACATGAAAAACAAAGAAAGGGAACTTCTACAAAAACAGCATTATACTTCCCCATAATAGAGCTATGTATAAGTTCAGCTACCCATTCTGAAAATAATACATTCTAACCTATAGTATAAATTCCCTAAAAAAATCACCCAGATGAACTTCTCGATTTTCAGTTTATACTCTCTCTTCGAAACTCCAATCACGATGTTTCTGTTGCATCACATTACAATAATATCCAGTCCCACAAACTGATTGTGTACCTTTTGATACACCTTTGTGATATTTTCGTGTTTTACAAGTTGTTGGACGTTCACAAGTCAACTACCGATTTTTCACACTAACAAAGAACTTAATGAACTACCCATTGCTTGATTTATTTGTTTATTTCTAACACGTTCGCTTGACAGTATTAATATAGATTAATGTGCTGCCTTTTCCTAAAGATATTTTCTTCAAACAAGATCAGGTTGAAGTTTTGTTATTTATTACATCGACTGGAGAGTCATTGATTCTTTGAAAAAAGTAAGTGTTATAGAAAGTTGTATTATATAGATAGATTTAAATGTTTTGTTATGAAGTTGGGGTAATTTTTCATTGTAGTATTGTCGTATTTGCAAATGTAAATTTATTTCTCACTTGCGAAATGATTAAAGTTCGCGATGAAATCATTCTTTGAGAGTTTGTCGTAGAATAAAGTTGTTGTTAGCGTAACTATTATTAGGTAACTCAGTGTAATTCTGTTTAACCTCAGGTTTCCGACCAGCCCTAATAAAGTGAATCTCTAAAACTGACCTCACCAACACTCCAACAGGTGAACAGGTCTATCGTAACATTACTAATCTGATATACTAGATAGTCAA
>JAQIWE010002041.1:0-14094 GCA_034698565.1 Campodea plusiochaeta | reverse complement strand
CTGAGATCCAAAAGTTCACTTCACAGGTACAGTAACTCTTCTGATGCTGGTTTTTACATATCGCCATTTCTCATGAACGGGAAATAGTAGGATGATAATTTTTATACCAAATGTTATAGAAATATTATTACCAACAGTACAATAAAATTAAAGAAAATCTACTTCGCTGTCCAGTCCCTTTAACCTTATTACATCATATTGCATGTGTATCAGTAAGAAATCAATATTTTTACTCTCAAAATACTGTTAGTGGTAAAATTTACAGCTAAAATACTTTATGAATTTTGTAGAATACTCTCGTAGAAGTTCATGCCTCTCTTGCAGGTAACTGATATGATTTACATAATTTGTTCATTTTATATAGCACTGATTTATGACGTAAGCATTCTCAAAAAAAGTAAAATAACTTAATCACACGGAAATTATTTGTTGTAGTATTAATCAATAATTTGATTACAAAATAGATAGCAGCAAAAAATTATTGATAAAAAAAGGTGTTGTATATACTGTTAAATATAAAAAACAAAAGCTTCTAAGCAGATGATGACAAAAAGGTTCCTTCTTTTTCAAACCTGAGGGTCAAGGTTAGTATAACATGACCCTTCGTACCGTACAGGTACATTAAAAAGGCTCGCAATTTCTAGCATCTTTTGGGTCATCGTTTGAAAAATGAACCAAATATATTGATGCTTTTATCAATCATCATATTATAATGCATCTTAATATTTAAAAGATTTGTCAAATAGTAAAAAAAAATGTATTGAGGAAAATAAAAGACAACATTTTTTCATTATCTATTTTTTATATATAACAAACTATAATATACAGTTCATTTACAGTCTTTTATTCAAAGTGAACATTTCGTTCAAACAGTATAAACACACAATGGCAATTGGACAGTCACACTCAAAAATATGATAATATCATATTATTAACAAGGACTCATAATAAAATTATCTGAGATTCCAGAGACAAATAATCTCACAGATAAAATAATACTGTAAAAAAGCATCGAAATTTATATCACAATACCTGACGCCTCGTACTGGGTAAAATTGGAAATGTCAAAAACTCGTATTTTGAGTCTTCAAAAATCACAGTTCTTGCGCAAAACTTAATTGCAGCAAAATCTGCATCTCAAATGCGTTAAACGTACGTATATTTACATTGTATAAATGCATTTTTTAATTTAGGAAATGTAAGTCACATGAATTATGATTCACCAAAAAAGATATTGAAAAATAAAATATATCGATATAATTAAAAGGTTTTGATTTTTTTTAAATCGACATTTTCATGATGAACTTAAAATAAATAAAAATACAATTTATTGATTCTAAGTACTCAATGCTTTGAAAATTACTTACTGAGAAAACAGTTTTAAAATAATAGTTGTATGACAATCATTTAAGAAGATCCTCAACTGAACCAAACAACCATAATATATTTTTTAAAAGTGCCTAAAAACCGCTTATTATTATTTTCTGAAACTTCGTTTGATAAATATCTGAATTCTAAAGAATTATACAACTTTAACTCGAACAATAGAAAATATCTATACCGAAAAGATATTTCAATGTCCCTCAATTTCTAGATACCCCTTCTAACACACAATCAATATATTATAAAATGGCACAACCTATAGCACAGCATGAGACGTCATTTATAAAACATTTCGACTCAAAGTACGATAAAAAGAAAATTACTCGACTTCGCTGTACAAAATGTCTGTAATCGTTGATTTTAGTTTCATTTGCTTGTATATTCTCCATACAAGGCACACAACTAAGGCTTCGAGTGAAACGGCAAGTAAAACTATCATCGTAATTCTACCGGCGTATTCAGAGTCTACACCAAGCTTGAGTAATTTGAGGTAATGCGGTGTTAACTCGGCTGTTTGTTTCACCCATATAATTGGGAATTGCACTTTTGGAGCTTTGGAGAAAATTCTGGAATAGAAAAAAAATGATATTTTAGAAATTTGTATTAAAATGTTGTTTATGTTTAATTAATCTAAAACGTTTGTTTCAAGAGTAATTTATTCTGCGATTGGAATATTATATTTTTTGTCCACATTTAATTTCTTATGGTGTAACTAATCAACAGTAAGTTCAATATAACAGTACAAAAAGTTAATAATAGCGCTAACTATTATCTTCTTTGTTCATAAATCACAAAATTCATTAATTGTTACTTTAACAAGTGGCCGTAAAATTGTGATCTACTTTATTTATTTTGATGATGAAAAAAATAAAATAAATCAAAGAAAAATTCAAGCTGAAATTCAATAAAATTCCACAAAATACGTCAAACCTGTATTTTTTTTACAGCTGGAAGCCATCTTTTCCAACACAGAGATCTCGTTTTACTTTTTTTGTTCTCTATTGTATTCGCTTCCCCAAGAGACCGTTAAACTGTGTTGGAAAAGATGGCTTCCCGCAAGAAAAAAATACCCCTTTAACTGTTAAAACTAAATCCAAATCCAGTGTTTTTATTATTATTGCAAAATTACTTATAATAATATGATTCGCAAATAAGATAAACTCGATAAAAATAAAGAGTAATACTGACCTCACTCCTCTAATTGGCATTAGAGCAAGATTCATTTGAAGAGTTCCAACAGCTTTAATGGGAAGAGACGTCGTCTGAAAAAGAAGAAACGTAAAAATTAATTTAGATTTCAACGAGCTGATGGGAAAATAACCCAAGGCTGGAGATTTCAATGTATGTATAAAAAAGGAACAATATTTCTAAGTTTTGTAGGATGTATTCGACCTTAAGTGCATGTTACGGAGTGTATACGGTCGTGTCTAAGAAGTTCTTTCCTGGTTTTAATAATTGCTTTTAGTTTTATCGAAGTTTTCATTACAGTTTCCAGTACTAGTTTAAGTTCTAAATTCAAGTGAAATAATCCGATTTTTTTTTTCAATATTTTTCAATTAAAGTACCGTTGAAGTTTAAATGTATTATATACAAGATAACAAATTATGTAACAGTTTTTAAATATTACAACTAGTTCACTGAGGCAATACGTATAAGCAGATGTTTTTCTTTTTAATATTTACTTTATATGACTACTGCACACAACAAGCCCAGTGCCAACAATAACATTGAAAATATAAAAATAATTGACGATTCAGAAAAAAAAAAATCTTAAAAAAAAGTAACATGTCACAACTAATTACAAAAATTTACAAACTTTTGCTAATTTATTACGAGAGAAAACCGAAAATTTTGAAAACTCACCGGTTCGATATCGATGGACGTTTCATGCATCTCAGGATCAGCCTTCAATCCTTGAACATTTTCTTGAAGAATTGGATCCCCATATAAGAAATGTGGCAGAGATATTAACAAAGGAGCACCAAATCTACATTTTCCTACGTCAATTATACCATCGGGATATAAGAGGTCACCTTCCTTTTCAAAACATTTATGAGCTGGGTTCGTTGTGCTATTCGCAAATGACATCTTGTCTGCTGCATATCTGTGGAAAAAAATAATGTTTTAATGAATGCTTTGAAACGTTTTTAAGGAGCTAGATTTTTTTTTTTTTAGAGTTCAAAGTCTACTAAGAAGTTTTTTTAGAATATGTATCCTCATCTTCTTTACTCTTTTCTGGTTTGTGAAAACTTCAAAAAGACTAAATAATAATAGCAAAACTATTGTATATTGTAAATTATTTAAAAAATATTGCCAACATTTGTGCAACATACTTCAAGGTGAAAAAGTTAAGTCATGCTATGTTAATATATCTTTATATTCCTGATGTATAAATACTTCAAAAGTAATTATTTTTTACAGTACAGTAACTTAGTTTGTAATAATTATGAGATGGAGAAGACTTCTTTTTAATGACATTACAATCATAAAAAAACTTGAAATGTTAAACTGCATTTCTATTCCAAAATTTATATAATTTTGGGATTTTCACTGTATCAGTCTTCTAAAATATAGAACTAAAAGTATCTGAAAATCCTATGATCATACCTGTAAATATTAATCCCATGTCTTTTCAAATCTTCTTTGTAAGGCACAGTAAGAGTTCTGCAAATATCAGCACTGTACATTAACATAGGCGTATCTTTCTTGGATCCAGGGCCTCTGAATTCTCCTGTGGACCCACTCATTTTGCTGCATTCGCCATCATAGAATTTATAATCCGATTTGTTGTTCCAAGAATAAATTGAACCAATTTTCTGGACATCATCAACGCCTGTGTTTATTTCGTAACGCCCTTCGTATACTTTTGAACCATTTCGCTGTAATGAAAAAAGTAAATATTATATAATTAAAATGTCAATAATTATACTACATGTTTGTGTTAGATTAACATAAATATATTGAAATATATACGCTGATTCATGAAGTGCTAAGCTAATCCGGTTTATAACATGATTATTGAAATGTTTCTGTAGTATATGTAACTTAAAGGAGTATTTTTTCACAACGGGAATAATATTTTCCAACACACATTTTACTTTCTTCGTTCTCTATTGTACTCGTTTTCCCAAGAGAACGTTAAGCTGTGCTGGAAAAGATTATTCCCGCTGTGAAAAAATATTCCTTTAAGTATACACTGTATACGTCTGATAAGGTACTCGGTATCATCTAAAAAAAATAACACATTTTCGTTAATACTTTCTTAAGCCTTCCTTTCTATTCATTCATGAATAGATTCACAGCGAGTGGTAAACATTATGTGTTGTGTGCGCGTTAAAATAACAAATTTTCGGATTATATGGAATATAACAAAATGATTTCATATTTGGTAATCAAAATGATAGTTGGTATTTGTCATTAATTATGTAACGAAAATAATGCATCGTTTATCATAATTATATTCGATGCATTAGAAGTTTAGAACATATGTTTCGTCAAATCATAAAATATAAAAAAAACATACTTTTGCTTTATAGGTACCAAATGATTTTCTCGATGTTTGTAATTAAGGTCATGATTTTATTTTATTGGGCCACAAGTATTTTTATAACCAGAGGCATTTATAATTTTTTTTTTCTAATTATTAACAGTGACATTACAATTTATAATTATTATTAATTCGTCCTTTTCTATATACATTAAAAGACATGTCAATGTAGATAGTAATTAACAATATATTAAGAAATACACATGTAATTGTATCTTAATTAACATTCACTTTAACTTAATTTCATTGACGGCATAAAATATACTTTTAGCATTATCAAAATTTTAAATCTAATTCTTTAAAGGGTATTTCTTTTTTTAATTTTCCTGTAATGAACTTTTTTTCCCCCAATGAGAAGAATAAGTATCAAGAAATTTTCCTATTACTTCTGAAGCTAAAGCAGCTGTTTTAAAATTCTGAATTAATTTGGATCGGATTAAAAGAAATAAATTGTTATAATTAAATAATATTAAATTCTTTATAGACCTATAAGTTTTATTCTTTTCTTACATTAAACAAGTATCATTCAGTGGAAATTTAGAAATTCTAAAGAAGAGTTTGGAGATTCAGAACTACAATTTTCATACAAATTACATTACAAATGGGACAAATAAACGACAATTTTAAACATCAACAAATTGTAAATGAAATTGTCACTGTTATACAGAGGCCATCAGAAAGAAATTGCAAAAATAAATCACACTTACCGAGTAAAAGAATCCAAGTTTATCAAATGGCACATCCATAAACTTGATCGGCATCAAATAACCCATAGTTAACAAAGGATCGGCATAACCTTCGAAAAGCATTTCTCGCACTTTATGTGTCGAAAACATTTTATAACGATATAACGAAAACACATTCGATAACACGAATTTCAACGACATACTGTTCCGAAACATATACGAACCCGTATATGCCATTAAGTCTATCGATGTAATATTGTCATCTAGGGAACCATTGCTTCTTTCAGGGACATAGAACCATGTTCGGTTCATGTTATATCGGACGGTATAGTGATCGGTAAATTCGATGTCTTCTTTGGTGTCTTGCTCGCGAAAAACGTATGGGCCGTGTTCGGTAAAACGGGGTTTACCACCGATCATAACTTCGTCTGGGTTTGTGCAATTGAAAAAGTAGATTTCGGTGTAAATAGGAACTGGGTAGGTTTTCCATAATTCGTATACCATGTTGCCTTCTTTGATAACTAGGACCTGCAAATAGAAAATGTTATTTTAGTTTAGTTCTCAATATAGCCCATTAGTTTTTAAAATGGCTATAACACTGTATTATTTTTATTCGATTGAAAGAAAACTATAGATTCTAAAATGTAGAAATAGAACAATTTATTAATATAAAAAATTCTTTATTTTTCTCTCGTGTATACAGTGTAGTGAATTAAATATACCACATCATTTAACAAGAAAATAAAAACATGATTATACTGTATGTTTGAGTGAATGTTTTCTATTTTGAACTATCTTACGCATTTGTGTTTTTCGTTGAATGTAATCTAATGAGAAGGGAATCATATTTACATGCGTTTCTAAAAATGGAAACATTATACTATGGGAACTCCAGATAATAATTACGTCAGAATTGTCTGCACATCCCACCACTCTATAATGATGATATTTGATAGAAGAAATATAACATTAAGTTTATTATATTTCTTGTTTAGAAGTATCTTTCAATTGTCTTATTTCTGGAAAAATTTTCAGGTATATTCGGAATTAGACTTTGTACTTTATCCTTACTGTTAAATTAAATATAATAACTACGCAATTCCTAACTACAAGTTAATATGAAGTCAATAAAACTTAAAAAAATGGCTTACCATTTGTAACATGCCGTGTACTATAGCCGGCCAGAAGATTGTCATTAATCCTGAAATAACGGCTATCACTGCGCTTATAATTCCTATTCTGTTTACTTTGGTCGTGCTGATCGCTGGAACTCTGAAATAAGGAAGATACGCATAAGTTAGAAAAATCCAAATAAATTAAATAATTGAAATAAGAAGAATTAGAACATAAAGTAGTTAGAATTAGAGAATAGTTAGTGAGATTTAGAATATAGTTAAAAGTAGAATATACATTAATAATATTGACGAAGGTTGAGAAAATTCTGAATCTAAAATATTAGAATATTTTTTTACTTTCGTAAAAAGCAGCCATATTGTATCCAAAGGGTCGAAAAAATACGTAGAAATGACACGTGTAAATATCAGTACCAAAGAAATAACCCAAGGATTTTAAAAAGATTAATAATATAGTGCACTGCCGTCCTTCAGTGATGATAAATTAACATCAACAAAAAGATTTTTAAATTGATGCTTTGAATCACACTTCCTTTTTCTAAAATAATTATTTTGTATATACATGTATTAAAGAAAACTAATGACCTGTAAAGTGATTAATATATTGAGAAAAATAATTTATTTTTATGATTTTGTATCAATGAACTTTCAACCTTCTATTCAGAGTTCGTTTATGGCTGATATTATTCCCAAGAAGAATAAAATATTGACATTTTTTATACTCCCATAATTATATTATGTTATTAAGAAGTCATTGCATAATTCTGTTTTAATTTGTTAGTTTTTTCTTTTCTTTCTTAGATTTTGCAAATAACACCATAAATTTACAAATCTCACAATATTAATTACAATACGAAAGGTTATAATACAAATTATAAATGAAAGAAGAGTTTAGAGTATCCAAAGTCTGATAATTTAATAACCATGAAACCCACAAAAAGTGAACTGCTTCACTTATACAGGAAATAATTCGGTGGTTATATTACAAAAGGGTATAAAGTCCACTTTTTAAAATTGTTCAGTAGAGCATTTTTAAATTTGATTTTTTAATAAAACTATATGGTAAAACCGGTTTCTTAAATGCCTATACTGAGTTTATTTTTAAAGATTTTTTTTTTTTGAAAATAAGATTCTGTAGAGCTGAAAAAATAATTCATGTAGTGGTGATCTTAACTCAATTTAAAAAAAAGTGGACTTATACCCTTTTGTCATGGAACCACAGAAACTGTCTTCGAACTGCATAAGTTTTACTAATCATAACTTTGAAATTTCTCCATAATTTAGAATGATTTTTTTTACTTACGAGATAATTGGTGAGTTTTTGAAATCCAAATGAGCTTCATCTCCTTTTCCAATGAGTGATTCTTCTCCACCCCCCATTCCTCCACGTAAATTTAATGAAGATTTCCTTCTGTTGGAAACTGTTTGACCATACACACTGTTTGTACGGAACAGTGTACGACTCGGATTTCTGAAAATGATTAAGAAAAATAATGTTTTAGTAAATCATTTAAAATAGAAACACAACTACAGTAATATAATTTACTCGCAATACTTCAATATGATGTATTATCATGGCTTATAACTTAAAACGTAAATATGTTAATAATACATTGGATTTGTCAATATTAAACCTGTGTTTTTTATAGTGGGATGCCATCTTTTCGAACACACATATCTCGTTTTACTTTCTTTGTTCTCCATTTTACTTGCTTTCCGTAGAGACCGATAAGCTGTGTTGGAAAAGATGGCTTCCCACATGAAAAAATACCCCTTCGGTTGATACAATAAAAGAAAAGGAATTTTCGCAGATGTACTCTAAGAAATGATTCTGACATCTTTTGTTCCATTCCAAATTTATTCCCCTTTGACTTCTCTTAAAAATGCATATAACTTTTTTTAAACTATAAAATTATGATACAATACTGACATTTTTTTGTATTATAACTTTAACTAAAATAATATGCAGTCTGTGATCAGGAGTAATCAGTTTTTAATAATATTTTGAATTTATAATATGCTGATTCAAACTTTTTGGTGTCATAAGTTCAATATTAGCTTAAGTTCACTATTTTGATGCCCTGTGTAAGTTTTTAAGAAGGTGCAACTTGCCAAAAATCACGCTGACAGCGGCATTCCAAGTGATTTACACATTTTGCAGATTTTGCACAGAACATAAGAATAAAGTCATATTAAAATTTCAATTTTGTGAAGTTTGAAATAATGGAGCACAAGTCAAGAAAGAAAGAAAAAAATTGTCTGTTAATAGCATGGTTAATATTTTTAATTTGTTATTAACTCATTAGCATCTATAATATATTAAATGACACGGAAATATGAAATCGATTATTTTACAACAAGAGCAATTTGAAATCATTCAAAAACTAATTTCCTGATACGAATACGTTTAGTATGACATCAACAACAACATAATTTGTTTTATGAAAAAGAACGGCACCTATTTCCTTAATCATTACGACCAACATAGAATATGCTCTGTCTCCCAAAAGCTTCAATCATATACAAAAAATTCCTTCAAAAAACAAGTTTATGTTCCATATAGGAAGAAAATCAACTGCTACTTTAATGCCGGGAAACTAGAAAAATAATTTACTGTCAGACGTATGAATTCTTGAAGGTTACCACGATTTCTTATTGCAGAAAAGTGTAATTATTGCTATAATGTCTTGGGATAAAATAAAATGATGCCATAAAAATAATGTTATGTTTCATTGATGTTTATTAATCAGGAGTCTAATAAAATAATTTTTTGATATGAAATGTTCCTTGATTTCGTCTTTAAATTATTTAATTTCACGTCAATATGAAATATTATTTTACATTTCAGCAGCTTCTAAATTTTGAATAACCGAGTAGAAAAAAATTAAAACCATATATTTTTGTTAATAATTTTCGATAACAAATCAACAAAAATAAGACAAATATAATATTTCAAGTTAATTCAAAATTTCCAAAGAAAATAGAGCAGCAATTTATGATTCTGAATGACTGTCATCGTCATTATTATAATTTATAAAATTATCAGGAAATGGTTATTTCGCTTGAGAAAATTCTACTATTCAATATTAGGAATTCATGGAGAAAAGAAGTAGCTTCTCTGGATCTTAATCAAAATTATTACTTTGACCTTTTGAGCTTGCGTAGCTAAAAACTGACGAAGTAAACTTTTTATTACTTATAAATTAATTTCATTTTTGTATTTAACCAAGAAAAATTGTGAATTTCAAAATTGTATAAATTATTTTAAGGAAAAAGCAAATTTTAATTTGTATAATTTAGAAAGTATAAAGATAGCAAAATTAATATACTAAAACACACAAAAAAGAAATTATACTGAATAACGAAATATATCTTACCAAATTACTAGTCACCAAAGATTCAACTGAATGTGAAAAATCACAACATAATATTTTAAATATACAACATAAGGAATTACTTATAGACTTACAGTATCTTATGTTTGATAACCCAATGTAACATTTGAACTTTAGTAATCTCCAAATGGCACTGACCATGGTATACATATATTGATCATGGTTAACGGAAAATAAATTAATCATTTTAATATTAACAAGTTATAGTTGTGCGATATTATTGAAATAGGATATTCATAATAACAAATTATAAAAATTTCAGAAATTATTTTTATGAGATTAAACATTTATCATGCCTATTATCTTAAATTACCCGAGTAAAAACAAAAACATGTGATTGAATTTTAAAAATAATTCATTCATAATAGTTGTTAATTTATTCATTTATTGTTCAGCAGGGATAATTTAAAGCATAATTTATTGTTTAAATATATTTAATATAAATGGTATAAGGTCATTGAAAATCATTCAGTTAATATGCTGCTGTTAGTTTTCCATTATTTTAACTTGAAATTTCGAAACTTATTCTGATTATCGGAATACACTAACTATATTCTTATAATAATAATTATTACACAGTATAAAATTAATTTCAATTAAGAATAACTTAATGATTGGTCAGAAAATAGATTCACTTAAAATTATCACTTGGAAATGTCATAACAGTAATAATTTTTAAATATCTTTTACATTTACTTAAAAAATAAAAAAGTTTGTGATGATGCTAAAATTTTAATCATACAGTATAAGAAATTTTGGAAAAAGGTTTATTCCTTCCCTCAGACTTTCAGACCGAGCAAAATAGTTCCAATCAAAAAAGTACAGTATTTCCCAATTTCTTCAGAAACATATTTTGTAGAAGATCTTTATAAGCAATTTTATTTTCTTCGAGTAGATGTTAACTAGTTGCTAAGTATTTTAAAAAACTGGTTTTGAATTTACGGAATAAATTAAAATCAAGAACCACGTTGTGTATTATCTACGTCACAGTACATGTTCACGCGATCAAAAACTGCTACTTAATAATATATTAATCAGAATTCTAACTTTAAGGTTATTAATATGAAAGGAAAATTTGGCAATTCTTACAGTATTAATTTAAATATCAAAGGTTATTATATTATACAGAATATTAGAAGAGTGTCAGGCGGCTTAGTACCCTTTTATCATACAAACTAGGACCAGTCTTCATCTACATACGAAATATTGGTAAGGATATGAATATTATTTACTTTATCTAAGGTTCTCGTATATATATAAATATTTTTATATATACAATCAATAACCAAGTGTAGTTATGAAAGCTGTAAATCCGATCTTCAATGAATAAAGTAAATAAATTTAAGTCGCACAAAGATTTTTATTTTAGAAATTACGCATTTTGTTTCAAACGTATTACTTTAGGTATACAATGGAACATTACTGATATATAAGGTCTATACTTCTGCTGGGGTTCCAGGGTATAGTGTTTCCAAAATCTTACGAACCCAAATGAATTAACCCATCAAGGGTGTTTCTGACATTCCAACAATTGAATCCTTTGTTGATATATTTGTTTTCGTTGACCAGCCTGCGAATTGTATAGAAAATACACAATTTGAACCACCCAAACAAGTGGTCAACCCCGTCAAAATAGTTTGAAGACATGCAGTTTGAGTTCTTAAGATTTTGGAAGGACTATACTGCACTGTGCACAATATTGTAGTACTTCAATATTCATCTGTTTTTAAATTAATTAATGCGAAATATGAAGAGTATATCATTATTGTCTTGTCTGAATATATAATATTATGCTTAACTTGTTGTAAGTTCGATGTTTGGTAAATTAATAATAGACTATAAATATTGAAGTGAACCGGAAAACTAAATATTTCATTGTCAAGGAAAATAGTATCCTTTGTTTTTATGTTAATTCAATATATTCAAAGTTATACGATAAAATATGTATTTAAGATAATATGGTAATACTGAAATACATCAGAAACCTATTTTATTATTATTTAAATATAATAAGCAAATGAAAGATATTGAATACAAATTAAACTGATATTCATTGAAAAAAATAAACAATAAGACAATATTAAAAAATATTTATTACACAAAATTATTTTATTTACCTGGTCAGCATCCGAGCCTTTTCCAAAACATTCAACACCATTTTTGCTGATTATCGTTATAAACAAAAACAAAAACAAAACAGTCAAATATCACAACAAATAAATCCAAGTTGGGTAAAAAACAACAAAATAACTACTGTCAAAACTCGAGAATCCGTAACATTTCACCGACCTCGGTTTGCACAAGACTGTTAACAAATTATTTGACTCAACTGATTTTACCTGAATATGAAAAGGGGAGGCGCGTCGCAAAATTACGTAGATAAAGAATTTTTTCCATGCTTCTAGTATACAGCAACCCTGAATTTGCGTAGTCAAGGCTAGGAGAACAGGTATTCATAAAGAGGTTTACGTTAAAAAAAAGAAGAAGAAATTGAAAGTAAATCGTAGCATCAATCCAAGACGTCAAAAGTTACGAGTTGACGAAAAAAAATATTGATGTAAAAATTTAACGCGTCAATATTGAATTTTATTGTTTTTTTTTTAAAATGAATGTCATTCCCACGATTTATTTGACTGACTGAATTGTTATTTTTGTTTTTCATTTCATTCATGCAAGAGTGATTGAAACATCAATTTTAATTTCAATTGATTTAAAAATTAAATTTATTTGAAGATTATTTCTCGGTGTATGATGTAACACTGTAGATTTTCTCCTGTTCATATAGATTACCCCCATAGATTATCACGAGAATTTGGATACTTGTAACCACAGCGGGAAATGTTGTGCATGTCTCAGAAAATGAGACCCAGACTAGAGAGTTTTACAAGTTATTGTAGACTTCTTCTTTCTTTCTCTCTGCATAAAAATATTTTGTTTTCACTTTCATTTTTCATAATTTTCGACATCGCTTTTATATATTTCCCCTTTTCGGAATCCTGGCTATTGCTATTGCTGATGTGCTATTGTGTCTATTGCTGAATGAGGCCCTTTGCCTTTGGTTCCTCTTCAAGACGAAACCCCAGACCTTAAAATCGATACTGGTAAACCCAGAATAATACACAGAAAAGAATATACAAATCGTATCTGGATTTAACATACCTTATTCCTACTAGAAGACGTGGATTTAAGTCTGATAAAAAATGTTACTCTAAGAAAATTTCTGAAGTCAAAATAATGTCAGTAAAATTCGATGGAGCAAATTGAAATCCACATCCACAGGCAAACTTTATTTTTGATCAAATGTAATTTAACTTATAAAAAATCAATTTCCTGATTGATATATTTCCAGTATTCATTTAAATAAATATTTACACTGCAATCTGTATCAAACAAATTCACAAACTGAGAGAATTTTAGGATGAAATTTAATTCTATATAATATCTTAAATTAATTCAATTCAATTTAGTTTATTATTAAAACGGAAAACATTCCTTTTACATTAACAATTTATGTGTATAATTCACTCGTTGTTATAACAACGAGTGAAACGTTGAACAAACATACGATTATGATACACAGAGATAAAATAATATTTACAAAATGTGAAATTATGATTATGAAATGGATATTATAAAATACTAAAATTTAAGTAATAATAAGCAACCAACATTTGATATATTAATAATCTTTAAATCTAATATCTTTAATGATTCAATAAAATGGTTTGCTTTAGCAGTATTTCTTGCTAATTTCTATAAAATTTATCAACTTACCTTATAGGTGTAAAATTAATATTAAGATACCTGAGTAATACTAATTTTACACAGGTATAACTTTATAAAGCACACTTGCAACGGTAAGCATGGTATCTGATATTACTTCTTAAGCTAGACAACTGTTAATAATTATAATAAATGTATATCCTATTTGATTTAAAACACATTATTAA
>JAQIWE010002040.1:0-14098 GCA_034698565.1 Campodea plusiochaeta | reverse complement strand
AAATATTTAGTAGATGGTTTACGGCAAAAAATGTGATGACGATTTTAATTATTTTTTTAATCATTGGCATGATACATCAATGACATAATGAAAAGATAGACGAATGTTGTTTTACATGTATAATCCAAAATGATATTTCTTTTTAAGCTCATGTCAGTTGTTAAATTATAATGAGCATTAAACAAACTGAACTTTTTGCCTCTGCAGGCGAATTGGATTTAAACCTCTACTCTACAGGCGGCCATTTTGTTTATTAATCACGTGACTTTTCACAAATATATTTGAATATTATCATAACGAATGCAATCCAAAATAAAAACAATGATTCACCACGACCTTACCTGGCGAGTAAAACAAATTTCAAATTTCGACCTATTTGAATTTTAATTTTAGGTGGAGGGCTCTTAACTCATTGAAGCAAGCAGTAGGGATATATTTCTATGGTCCCCGTACGGCCCGTAGTATAATAAGTGAACCAGGGACCCCAGCCGGAATTTGACCAGAGAGGCGACTAGATCAAATTTTCCCCGTTCGAAGACCCTTACGACACTGCCATAGACCTTGATTTCAGTAGGAGACCCATATAATTATATAGTAAAAATTTCCTTTCTTTACAGTTTTCTAAAAGAAAAATTCAGTTTTTAATTTATAATGTTCATTTCATTTGTCTACACTAAAGCTGCTGTTTATCTCTATGACAAGTTATAAATTTGCAATTCCACAGGCAATAACGCTCCCTGTCAATTAAAAAAAACTACTATGGGGTCCCAGAATGAACAGATCGTATTCGTCGCCATAGACTTAGTAAATATATATTATATAACACGTTCATCGCAAGAGAAGTCTCGAAGGAGTAGCAAGTTAAATACAGGACGCGATCTCGCGATATACTGTATTAAAGGGTTACCTGCACCTAATGAATTTCTCATTTTCTGTAATTTTCTTGTACATTACATTATTAAAAAAATATTAAAAAAAGTTTGACCTTTTTTGACCCAACGAATCAAAAGATATTTTCATTTATAGAAGTTGATATAAGTGTTGCAATGTAGCACAAATCGAACTGCTTATATTTGCTACCTTGCGAATATATGCTAATTAGTCACTGAAAAACACATATCGGAGCATATCAATGAAGATGTAGCAAAACTGACTTAATAAAAAATGCAAGTTAATCATTTTATTCACATAACAGAAGTTGTCTCGTTTTCGGCCATATGCTTGCTCCGCTACTTTACAGTTTATTTTACCACATTTTCTAAGGTGAATAGGCCTATCTCCAAAACCGGCAACTTTTGGGAGGTAAGAAAATAATACGAGTTATTTATATCAGGAAGACTAATATTATGTTATAATATCAAAAAAGTCAACTTAGCTGCAGGTAACCCTTTAAGTTTCACGTTCAAATCTATAACACTGCTTTCGAAGCGTTCCATACCATAAAGTGTATTGATTTGCCATAAAGAGTATTGATTTGTAAACATCTGAACACGTCTACTACAACAGTACAAAGCACTTAACATTTTTTTACTGTATAAGTATAGTGATTTCTTCCCGCTCTTCATTTCGTACTCTCCGCAGTTGGTAATCTGCTCTTATATTGTTGGCTGCACTGGGTGTCTTCTGATTGGACACACCCGTCTCTCCTCGTAGTTCAGCATGTCCGCCTGAGAAAGCGGTTGTGTGGCTGTGATCGGATGTTCGCGAGTTAGGTAAGATAACGATTATCTGTTATTATGTGGAGCCAATAATAAACGACCTCTGATAGTTTAGTGCCGCGATCTTCAATTCCTCGTATTGCTGTTTATACTTTTGTGATAACTGCTTGAACAGTGTGTTTTATCTCCTGTCTCTGGAGGCTGGAAAATATATCAGTACAATAAAAAGGACCGAACACCGAAGCCGGTTTTTGTCTCTTTTATTGCACTTGCATTTTTTATGACTAAAATGTACATGATTTTTTTATTATTTTCGTTGGCAGTAATTCAAAAAGATTACTCACCGTTGTACAGGTGTATAACGTGTATTCTTCGATATTATGCAAAATAATGCTGTTCCTAAAAACTCTATTTACCCTTCCAGAAAACATTCACCTCATCGTCGCTCCAGATCTTTCAGGAATATTTTCCCATTGAATGATTGTATATTCAGAGTGTTACCAACTTCTGAGTATTGCTAATAAACTTTTATGACAAAATCTCGAGCGTCGAGCCTATATAATTCAATAATTGAAGGCTCGGGGATGAAACCTTCACAATGAAGATGAAAAGCTATATAGGCTATATCGTTTTTCAAGGTAGCCTACTGTATGCAATTTTTTAAGCTTTAATGTACGGTAATTTATCGATTTTATCCAAGGTTAATAAATACTACTCTATGGTTTTATTCTCGATTTTTTAGAGATTTTCTAAAGTTAACCTATAATAAAAGATCTAATTTTTATTGTCAGTCCAACAGGATAATTATCCCAGAATCCCAGTTATAAGTTATGATAGGAAATTATATGATAAATAGAATGTAGAAAAAGAATACGAAGGATTGCAACATTGCATCTTGCATGTATATAATGAAAGCAGGACTTTGGTTTTACAAATTATAGACCTATTTAGTGGCCTATAAATTAAAATAGCAATAAGAAAGACGTCGAAGGAATGAGAAATATTGCCAAAAAAGAGAAGAATTAACTAATTTCAAACGGTAGGCTTACTTACGAAATGCAAATGGTAATATCAGTAATAGTGTTTGCAATCCCGGGATGCAGGAGAAAATAACGATCCTGACATCCTGGGATTTCGGGATTATTGAAACAGTCATTTTTCACACGTTTTTGTAAAGTCAACCAAAGTTTTTACATGTTTTCCCGATATTAATGATTTAATTATTCAATTTAAGTTCTTATGTCGCTTTCACGAGTGTCAGCGAGCTTCCGAATTACGAAAATCAATCGGAAATAAGGTAAAATTGGCAAAAGTTTTCCCGACCATCAGGCATCAGTTGCCTCTTACATTCACAAGCCGACCAGATACTGAGATACATTAAGATCGCGTTAAAAGAACGGCATCTATGCTGGTAGGCCTATTTTATACTTATTGTTATAGGCTATACGAAAATAAGCGCATTGAAATGTGGATTTCAAATAGGCCTATTCAAACGAAATGTCTCTGATGTGTTATGTTTTGATGTAATATTGGAAATAATGAAAACTCGGCTATTTATTTCTGACGTTCGTAGCTCTTTGAAACAATAAATCATCAAAAATTTTATGCCTTTACTTATTTACTCATGCATATTATAGTTATAGATAACTTAGTCTTACTCCTCATTTTCCGCCGATTCCGAAAATGTATAAAATGTCTAGGTTTCGAAGTTCTTTTACATCAAGTTACGATAATTGCATTTAGATTTTCAAACATTTTACTTGAAAAACGAGATTTCGCTAAAAATCGATCCCGAAATCTCGGGATTGAAATATGAGCCCGGCATTGCAATCAGTAATCAGTAAGGGATCACTTCCTGGTAATATGTAATGATATAATATTAAAGATTTTTTTTAGGATTTGAATATCATTGCCGGCTACTATAGTCGATTAAAAGTGTATTTTTCGAACGGGAGGTACAGGTGACGTTGGTTTTCCCATACATTTGTCCTATTTCACTTTCTTCGTTCTCTATATCGTACTCGAAATCTGAAGGGAACGATAAGCTGTGTTGAAAAAACTGGACGCCACGCTTAAAAAGAAAAAAATGGACCAGATAAGTCATATGTGTCGTGGTCATCGACGTTTTCCCCCGAAATTATAATTTGCGCATTGAAAGATTTGGATCTGTTATAATTGAAAAATGTTACAGCATTCTGACCCTCTATTGTCGGGTTAGGCACGGTAGTGTATAGGGTTACATAGACAGGCTACACTTCAAATTGCAATTCACGACTTGTTACGATTTTCGTTTTTGTGATTGTGAAGCTATTAAGGAGATCTGGAAAGTGGAAACTCCAGGTGTTATACTTTCATCATGAATAAATCAGTCCTAAAAAATTCAGCAATTTGCGTTCGATAGTTTCTGCGTAATGAATTTTTATAAATTTTGATGTTGCAATACGCTATGAGGCGAAGATTCATCACTCCTGTAAAAAGATAAGGAAACGTCACGATATGAAAATGCATTGCACGAAAACTGTCAAACTGAAAATTTTGTAATTTGGAGATTTTGATTTACCTATATTTTTTTCAGGTCGGTAGCTTCAAAATTAAAATTTTGTGAACGTCATTTTATAAAGAATGAGGTAGACTTGCTGCAGCATTTTCTTTGAACTTCATAATCAGTCATTGTACAAAGAATGGCTATAGCCTAGTAGTTTGGAGACATTACGCCAAATGAATAACCTATATTGTTCTCTTCCATTTGAGTCAGAAATAATATTCGATCGTAGTGTAAATTTTTGAAGTGTGTTCATTTTTGAGACACCCTGTGTATATATAACAGGGTTGTTACAATTTTCCCCAGCGCCCAGCCCAAAAGAACTCACTGGGGTTTATTGGGCCGGCCCACCTTAAAAAACTCAGAAGAAAAAACCACCCCGGGTTTTAAAAAAATTCATGTAATTTTTTTTATTTTAGCATTAAAGCTATCTTTAGGAAAATTTTCATCAATTATTCTGTTTGATTAACATTTCGACTACGTAGAAGTTTTCTCATAATTTATGAACATAACAAATATTAATTTAAATCAGACAATTTATCATTTATGAAAATCTGAACAAGTAAGAAAAACGATATCTAAGTGACCTCAGTTTAAGAAAATTAGTTAAATTACTATTTGATCTAAAAGATTAGGCCTACTTCAAATCAATAAAGTCCAAAAAAAGGCCAATAAAACTAACCGGGCCGGACTGTGCTTTTTTAATAAGATCCGGGTTTTTTCCAACCCTCTCTTATAAATCTGTCATATTGATCATTGCGAAAAAAGAACTAGGCCTAGTACTGCTTTGACAGAAATGAATTAAAATATCATTTTTGTCGATTGTCACAACGTCAGTATATTTGAAACTATTGCAAGCAATAGATTTGACTCGTCAGCGAATATCTTACAAGATCAGCATCATCCACATCATGGTGCATTTGTTTTATCCCTATATATTTGTATATTACAATACGAAATATTGATTTCAATATGAAACTTCATCAGTTTAGTTTTCCCAGTTTAGTCAGACGAATAATAATGCACTAGCCCACCAGAATATTTTCGACAAGGGAAGTGAAACTATGGAACGAAGTCTGTTTAGAATAATTTTAAATAAAACTCGAAAATGAAAAATAGTTTAATTTCTCTCTCTGCTATTTCCTTCCGCCTTTCCTTCTCATTCACTTAAAAAATTACAGTATGGATTTCGTATGAAGTTTGAAAGTAAAGGGGTAAATAATGAAAAAAAAATGAGTATAAGAACTGTTCTCTAAATCATTAGGCGTACTAATGTATATCTTCTTTATAATACGAATAGAATAAATTCCTAATATTGAACCATTTGTCAATCAGATTCAGATAACATAGCTCAATGCTAAATGATAATATGTACCAATTTCTCCTTACTTGTTGCATAATATTCCATACGGAGATGATAAAGAATGGTATAATCGTCATCCGCTATTGGTACTATTGGTATATATGAAGCTTTTGTGGTATTCTTTTTTTCTGTATCTGGTTGTTGTACGTCTATAAATCTTTCCCGATACGTATTGGCCTTGAGTGTATGTGTGTTGAGTGTTAATATTCTTTCTTTTCATTTTCAGGTGAGGTGGGCAGTGACCAGTGAGTGAGTGTGGAAGACGGTGCAAGGTAGTTAATTCGCCGGTCGTATGCCGATTCTATCATTTGTGATGTTCTGTAGTAGGATAGTGAAGATCGGAGATAGAATTAGAAGTTCGGTTGATAAAATTGTAAATTTAAATTAATATAGCTCAATAGCTGAAAACGTACACTTTGTACACAATATAAGGAATGCAGTCTATAATCAGTGTTGCCAAATTATTATAATTGACCTAAAATATCAACTTCAGTCACAATAATTTGTTCTCAACTCTGTATAGTGGTGTGACAGTGAAGACAGATAAAATGAATCATTACGTTCTATCGTCTGTGAAACAATCATTTGCATTATGTCCTTTCAAACATAATCAGGGAGTAATGAAATGTTATTTTTGTTTTGTTTTTTAATAGGTCTATAAACAAAATATTTACATATCCACATTTGTAATTATGACTAAATTATGATGGTACTAAACAAAATAAAAAAATATATTATGCCAGAGCTGGAGAACGTCATAATTATTTTCTATTAGTTTTTATTCTAACTTCTAAATAAGCATTACGTAATCGGAACATAATATGAGATAATTACTTATGATCTCAGAATTCCTTGAATACCCTCCGGAAATTCTTACATCTGTGGGCTATCATTCTTTCAATAAACCTCGTTTGTTCAGGATCTATCTCCGATTGTTACTTACTGAGAAGCGAAATCGTGTAATTAATTTATAAATATTGTACTTGTAGTGATTGGTGATCAACAATGAATAATAACGATTCAGAGTGCCGCGGTGGGACGGGCGATTCGCCCATGGACGAAGGCGACGATGAGATGATGGCCGCCGAACGTGATTTGGCAGAAGACGCCCAGTGGAAACGAATTCAACAAAATACATTTACGCGATGGGCGAACGAACATTTGAAAACTGCGAGTAAAAACATCGGAAATCTCGAATCTGATTTATCGGACGGTTTGCGTCTCATAGCTTTGATAGAAGTGCTTTCGAATAAACGTCTTCCGAAACATAATAAACGCCCTACTTTTCGATCGCAGAAACTGGAGAACGTTTCTGTCGCGCTCAAGTTTTTAGAAGGAGATGAAGGAATCAAGATTGTCAATATTGGTGAGTAGACAAGGATTTTCTTTTGTAGTTAGAGTGGGATTTATTATTTAACGTCGTCGGAGGGAAATCTGACAGTTGAGTGGCGCGATAAGACTAGAGGGGGAAGCAAAGAGCAATGGAGACTCATATATTACCCAAGTCACATCAAACTTAGCTTTCTGTTAATGTGACTGTACTCATTCAGTTAGGTTTCTGTAACATACTGTATAAACTTCCTTGATTCTGAAGAGGTTGAGAACTCCGTTTCACAGACACTACTCAGTTACTCCACCTCGCGCCTTTTTCGTCTCGACGTAGGCCTATGTGGATTCTTATTGTACAGCAGAGGTTTTTATATAATTAGTAAACAACTTATAAGCCAATTTTTTCCACAAATTCAGCATGATAAAAATTACACTAATAATTGCCCAATTTACATATTCAAAGTTCTGATTTGTTTTATTAATTTACCCCTGAACCACTTGGCGGATTTTAACCACATTTTCAGAGTAGATCTAGGGTCAACCGGGGTAAGTGTGATCAGCGAATTTTCAGGTACTTGCATCTACATTTCCAAGTCGAAAAAAATTAGGGTGTTAGGCCTATAGGCTGTAAGTTCTCAAAGGCCAACATATCAAATTTATAGGTTCATTGACTTCACTCACATGGTAGATTTTCTCCCAAAGGTCTCTTTTTATTTAGTTTCAATAATTTGACGTGAAGGCCCAAAAGTTTACTTCCTGTAAAAACTGTCATAATTTTCTGGCTTTTTTTCCTTGCATGGTGTTGCAGGTGTTCCCAGAACTAACAAGCAGCGCTCAATTTTAACGCTTGACCGTGGGGCAAGTAAAAATCGTGCCGGGCAAGCAAATGACGTTGTCAACTTGCCCGATGGGCAAGTACTATTTTCAAAATGAAATTTTGAGTTCTTGGTTATATTCAACATTTTTAAATACATAATAACCTTTTTACATTACAATTTACTTCACTGTACCTGTACATTCTATTATATCTTCCAGCAGTCTCATCTTCTTGCGATAAAACTATCTTTACTTAGCATATATAATGGCTGAACCATTTATACAAGTTTGGTAATAACACAAATTTCGTCTCTTTTCCCCACTCTTCTAAGTTAGAGTGGAAGAGGGTGAATAAAGTCCTGATCACACTTACCCCAATAATTATGACAATTACCCCATTTGGCAGGGGAAGTGTGATCAGATTTTTTTTAATTAGCCTAGCCTATTTCTCAAAAAAAAAATGTTTTACAACTACAGCAAATGAAATATAAAGTATAACTTCTCTTTTGTAATTACACAGTAGAAATTGGCGCAGAATGGGCAGAAAGTCAAGAGCAATTTGCTGTCAAAGATGAAACTTCAATTTCCTGATCACACTTACCCCAGTTGACCCTAATATATATGTATGGTCATGTAAAAAAAACTGCAGTAGTCAAAACCTACCAATAAGGTATCATTTTTTCAAAATTTTAACTAGATAATTTTCTCCGGAACCACTTGGCATATTTCAATGAAAATTTCAGGATTGTTGTAGTTTGTACACAGTCATGATAAAAGACATATTTTTGTGAAGTGGTCCGCACCTCGTTTCCAACTCCCTTTGTTTCAATTCTTTATTGCTTCGTACGTATACTGTATTTGCTACGGTTTCGTTCTTTACTGTTACCTGTAATTAACTAGAGTTATAATATATCAATGGAAGCAAATAATAATTCAAGAAATTAATTGAACTTTGTAATAAAAGGATGCTAGTTGAACCAGAGCAGAGAGCACTGAGGACACTCTGAATCTGATAGTCTCATACGAAACTAAGGTTGAATTTTGAATGAACTCGTTATTGATTCATTATATACTTGTAATGTTATAAATCCAAGTGAGCAATGATTAAATTAATATCTCTGTGTACGTAAAAGTTATAAGTAAATATTTTGTTTGTTGGTGTTGTGTGTTAATTGAATGTGTAGAGAGTTAGTGGGTTGGTGATGAGCCAGGATGCTGACTAATCGATCGAAGAGTAAAAAGGACGGTGACACTAGAGGTCGTTCTAGCTCAACTATCATACAACCAGAATAAAATCAAAGTTTAAACTAACAGCTTAGAAGTCTCGGTAAAAGTAGTAGGGAAAAGCTACTCAGGTTAATATTCATTTTAAAGGTAGTATTTTAACAACATTCGGTTTCATATTTTGAATAGGTCTATGTAAAATCAGTCTTGGAAAAATATGTAAAATATAATTATATAGGCTAGACCAAAGGTTTTTAGGAAGGTTAAACCTAATGTGCCACCTTAATCTAGTTGGGCAATGCTGGGCATTTGTATTTGTAGTGTGGATCTTTGAATTGTGAAAAAATAGTTTCTGCTGTACAGTCTAAGCATCGATGACTTGATGTCTAAATGGATATTAGTTTATTACGTAAGTTGACATCTTTCAAATAGTGTAACAGTGGTCAGTAATAAATTAAAGTAACGATTAAGCAATAATACACCAAATCCTCAACAGTTATTAGCTTTAGCACCAATTTTAAGACGTTAGAGTTTTCCTGTGCTGTTAATAAAGTCGTTAACATTTACCACAGCAGTATGATATTTGGCTTAGTTATACCCTCGGCTACTCTATCATACTTGCTTGATGGTGAAGCATATAGTACTTTGTTCATGTGTGTACTGCAGTTGGTAATGGAGGAACTTTTCTCATAACCCGGAATGGACTTGATTCTGTAATACTTTCTCATACAGGATGCAGCGTGCAATAACGATGAGCTGTTCACATTTTTCCCATGTGAACAGGATTGTCATAATATTATTTGATTGGAAGTACAGTATCGTAGACGTAACGTAGCTATGGGTAGCATCTAGCAGGATGGTTGTTTATATGGTTTACCTATTACCTTACACTAGTTACTTTACTTGCTTTTCTTTATAATTCACCGCGCTCGCTATGAAATGAATTATCATGTATTATATTTTGAAGGGTCCTCGATCTCTCTGATGGGAGCAGAATATGTTCGAACGCTCGAACGGGAGAAATTTCCATGATTTTGGGGAAATCTGAGCACACAAGAAAAAGAAAAAAAAAACAAGAGGTAACAGCAGATCATGATATTTCTCTCCAAACTAATCAAAATCTAAAAATTTATTGTTTTGCTTAAAGATTTCCTCTGAAAAGAAACAAATTATATTGAAATGTTGTACTGGTGTATAATTACGAACTGAACACAGAAACATTATTCAAAAAAACATGGAGGTCAATTAAAAATATACAAAAACCTCTCAAATTATAACTTTTTTTGTTTTACTAAAAATGCCGCAAAATTTAAAGTAGCCTATGTTTATAATTTAAGCTTTCAGTACTTTAGCTAAAAAATCAAAAATTTCTAAAGTCTATTTATTTTTCTCTATTTTCAACCTTGGAAGCAGGTTGCCAAAACTTTGACATTGACTCTTCTAATGTTTTGAACATAAAAGAACTGGAAAAAATGTGAATATTATTGAAAGAATTGCGTTATATTTAATATTAAAAAGTTGGGAAAATTTCCAAACACTTACCGTAATCATGTTCTGGGGAAATTTCGGATTTCAGGAATATTCTGCACCTCTTCTCTGATGTATGGAAGAACTGGAAGTGATTTTTAAATTCATGCTTATTATTATCATGGAATCAAAACTTCTCATCACTAAATATATATATACAGCATAATTATTATTAAAACTCATTGCATAGGCCTACATCTGTATTTTCTTAGCAATGCAGAGGAAGTAGGGTTATAAATAATTTATAAACATTTCTGTTATGAGTCATGTTTTAGTACTCCCAGCCAGAGGTCTGGGGTCTGGGTCACTAAATTTGTTTTTATTAAAAGAACAGAGATTAAATTTATGAAATCAGCATTTTTATCATCTGGTGTAAAGTGAACACTGTTCACAATTACCCCAAAAACACGTTCATATCAAGTACCCCAAAATCAAAAAGTTGAGAGAATTTTTTAATGATCAATTTCTTAAAAACTATTATATTTGTTTTGAAAAAGCAGAAATGAAGGATTGAAGGTTAGGCACCACTGCGGTAACTTGAAACTAATAAAAAAAAGTTGACAACCAACAGGATCTAACAAGCCATTAACTTTATGAAATTATTTCTAGTGACTGAGATAATATAGTGTGTTTAAACTTAAGTTACCACCCCGCTTGATCAAACTGTAGAACCTTCATGAAAGCTGAGAAATTTGTTTCGATATTAGTTATGCTGATAGTGTTCTGACTTCTGAAGCATGGTTCATCTCATTGATTGATTGCAATGACGAAAATGTTGAATGTGAGTTGTCAGTATTAAACGTTTCAAACTATCAGTAAATACTTAAATGCAGGTATGAAGTAAGTTGTTGAGGAAATAAATTCAATTTACTGTATTTCATAAGTTTATGATACCTCACTGCTCACTGTGTTTGTGTAGCATAACAAATATGGCAACCTTAACCAGCAGTAAACGAGGCGTTAACAACATCGGAATGATGTGAAGAAAACATTATCGATTTGTCCCCACTGTGACTTCATTTGGAATGTGACAATGTTTGTCAACACTACTTAATTTCTCTATTGTTTTAATATGACAGCAAAGTCAGCATTGTTGCCACGTCACACAAAAGTACCAGCAGTAGTCACAACGAAATGCTATTTTTCTATACTTGTTAAAATAATGTTTAGCATAGACTATTAGACCTTGCATTCTTCAAAGATTTAATCTCGAGAACACTTAGATCTCTTTCGCACATTACTGTATCTACCTGGTATATTCTGTTATCTCAGCAGTGAAATGATGGAAATGAAAATAACAAATCAACTGAGCTGACCAGTAGGTTAACACAATTTGCGAATAAAAGAAAATTTAACAAATATTAATCGATATTGGTCTACTTTTCTAAATGAGTTATCGTATAAAGATAAATGCCAACATTATTTTTTACTTATACAGTACTGATACTGATAGATACATAATCTGTCAAATTATGATATAAATAGGCCTACTGACAGTATAATGGTTTCCAACACACTTACAAAATAAATAATGATTATTATTAGGCCTACATGCAACTGCTGCATGGCATTGTATGATAATTAGTGCTATCATAATAATTATACTGCTGTTATCTAATTATATAGCCTAGGCTATTAGATAAAAATCGGTACACCTTCGTTTTCACCCTGATTTGAATTATAGTTTGTCAGTTGTAGGCCTACCTTTGAATTTTTAGATGCGACCTGCAGTGAAGCGCAGAAAGCATCTATTGTCCTCGGTATGTCCGTCCGCCTGTCTTTCGCGCGAAATAGCTCGTAAACGGTTAGAGATAGGTATAGGGAAATAAAGAGAAAAAATTCTCAGAATTATACTACCATACCACATTTTTATTTTTGAGACGATTGTTCGAATTTTGACGAATCTCGAGTCGAGAAAACCGATACCGGTTAGAGATAGGTACATGGAAGTATGTACTTATTCGAAAGGATATTTTGTCCTGTTTACAAAATTGATTTTATTTTTAAAATTCGATCTAAATTTGACGAATATTAAATCGATCAAAATTTAACAAATGCCGAGTTGGTAAATCCAATAACGGATTCAGATAGGTATAGGGAAGTATATGGAAAAAAATCTCAGAAAAGTAATTCAAACAAGAATTTTTATTTTCAAGTCGATCGATCGGACTTTGACGAATATCAAGTCGATAAATCCGATAACGGCACGAGATGGGTATAGGAAACCAAATATTTATTCGAAGGGCGATTTTATCTTGATTCCAAAAATGTTTCGATTTTTCAAATTTGACCAACATTCGACGAATATCGAATCGATCAATATTTCATGAATTCTAAGTCGATATATTCAATAACGGCCACACCTAGATATTGGAAAGTATAATTATAGAAAAAGTTCTAAGAAATATATTATCATGCCATATTTTAATTTTTGAGTCCATCGATCGAACTTTAACGAATATCGAATTGATAAACTCGATAATGATAATAATATATTCAATAACTTTGTCATCCGAATTGCTATTTTTTCTGGATTTCCTATAATGGCTTACTTGACGAATATCATATATATAAATCCGGTAATGGTTAGATACAGTTTAAAACACTAATTCGGAATACAATTTATTCTGATTGTAAATAAGTGTCAATTTTATGTTTCATATATTATTTTAATGTTTTCATAAAAACACCGGTCTACATGGTTGTATCTTTATTAATGCAACAGCGTTTAATTTTACTTGTTAAAATGGTTCCCAATAAGGTAGATGCAAGTATTATACAACAAAATCAAACTACAAACAAGTACTTTCAAATGCGCTGTTGCTTATTTAAATATCTTTTCCATTCTCAAGTAATAAGAATTTGAATTTGTCTGAGTTTTTTTTGGACCATACTGTAGTAGCTAATTAAAGTTCGTTTTAATAGTGCTAAGACCTTCCAAATAAGAAGAAAAAGGAAATTCTTTCTTTTCTGTAGATGTGTAGAACACTAAGTCATTAAAAGCACAACATGTTTATTCAAGCAACTTATAATAATTTTTCCTCAGTACCAGTAATCCAAAGAAAAAAGTAGTTTCTAAATAATGAACTATTTACTGCTATGAGACACAATCGCAAAACTGTAAAATGACACGTATTTTTTGCATTTGACTATGTGTTTCGCTTTGAGTAAAATATATTTTATGTAAATGCACAATAAAGAACATGGTGAGACGGAATTTTATAAATATTATTTCTTTCTGAAATATCATCTAAAACATAAACAGGTGTTATTACTCACGATATAGTGTTCATTTTCATTAAAACCTTGAATTTAAAAGCAAATAGAATGTATAGTTATAAATAAAACTTCCTATTATTGCGAATGCATAAAAATTTAAAATGCAAATTAACTTAAAAATGATTTCGTTATTTATTAAACAATGAAAAAATGAAATAGAATTTTTTTTAAAGTGTAGGAAACTAAAGCTTAGATAGATTTTCGCCATTAAAATCATTAAATTTTGTTTTGAAAGTTGTAGTTAATTTCATACTCAAGCAGGTAAACTGGAATGAATTAGAATAAGTAGAATTAAACGCCATCGCCGTTAATATAGATGCGACCTTAACAGACCACTAATAATAATAATAATAATAATGG